>JAVYIG010004136.1:0-79773 GCA_035222895.1 Strongylocentrotus droebachiensis | reverse complement strand
CGTTATGAACTGATACTTAACCACAGACCATCCAAGTTCACAGACATACAGCTAACATGACCACTGGCTATATAAAGCCCCCTAGCTTCACAATATTCTTGCTGCTTAATTAATCAACATTACCACTGATGTTTACCACACACACCACACCACACACAAAATGTTGAAATACAATGTGCCTGCACAACATCCTAGTTCAATGTATATTTTCCAAACCACCCCCCCCCCCCCCCCGAATATGATTTTAAAAGGTTTTGGGATGGATAGGCGCATAATGCCTTAGTCCAGCTGCCAATCTGACTGAAATGTTGAAAAAATCTTGTCAATTCAGGGTAATTTGTTTAGTCTAAAGGAAGTATTTATCAGTCCTGCCAGTGTGACCGAGGTATTACAGAAGAAAAGAACATGAATACTTCTATAACAAAACACACATTTACAAATGAATTCATATCACCTTTCCTTTCAAACTTTTATTTATTGTAATAATATATTTTTTATTTACATGCTCTTCTTCTCTTCCTCCTGTTATCATAATATATTGTGCACCCTACACAATACCTTGGTGCCATAATCAATCTTTCTTCATCTCCTGCTGTCTGCTTACATTCACTTCATAATATGTCGTCATACCTTAAGGATTATCTGAAATTACATCTACATGTATATCATGTCATTTTGGGCTGATCTTTTTCTTTTAAAAAGTGATTTCAACCGTATCTATACTTTACCTTACTAAACTGGATGATGTAATGGAATAAATATATTTTCTTTTCAAAATATTAAATGTCATACATAACAAAACTATATTTGTAAAACATTAAATTAACACAAAACTGTGGAAAAAGGATGTATAATACAAAAGCAAGTTTACATTGATTCTTTTCTTTAAATTGTTTGAACCTCTTTTGCTAATTGATTAAAATATGATGGAACACTTTGTAAATGTTGGGCTAAAAATGAACCTATTTAAATGATTCAAAAGTTACAGTATGAAATATAACTTGAGTTGATCGCAAGAAATCTAAAGAAACGAATGTACACAAGCATGGGCTACACTAGAAAAGGTCTGTCTGTAATCAAATACAATATACAATCCTAACAGTGTTTTAAAATGCATATGAGTCTTTGCTGTTGATAACAACTAAAAAATATGCATGTATCGTGTAGTGTAATGTGCTGTTTTATAGTAAACTGACAAAACATTTGTGATCTTTCTAAGAAAAAAATTATCCCATTCCTGTAAGTGTCAAATGTCAACTTGTGAATTCTAAACAGTAAACACTTTACTGTGAATTTTGACTGTATGCTACAAGACATAGATAATGGGAAGATAATATTTTTGTTATCACTGCGGCTCAACAAACAGGAGTAAACTTTTTGGTATATAATTTGATATTGCTTGAATAAACACATGTAGTAGGAGTAGAACTTTGGATTCTAAGTTCAACTGAACATTGTGATGACTTTAGCTAGAAAATGTACTGATGACAATGGAAAGAAAGAGTACAGCTGCAAAAGACAGAAATATCACATCAATATTAGGCTCTTCAAGATGTCTAATAGAAAGCATCTTAATGATAACATTCTAATTCATATTCAGACACATGACCATAAATGAAATGTTGCTACACAAGATTGTATTATATCTTTGAATTTAAAGCATGCAAGTTGGCTCAGTGGATAAAGCATCTGACTATTGGACCAAAGATTGTGGTTAAGAAATCAACTCAAGCGGATGACTGAAGCCTGCATTGTGTGTTAACATGCCCCTCTCCTGTTTCATAGACACATGCTATGTTACAGTGGAAAACACTGTTCTTTGGATAGGACATTAAAAGGGTAGTCTAAATCTGCAGCATGAAGAAATTTATGCATTGTACAATAGCATTCTGCTAGAAAAAAAATCTAACAACGGTTGAACAACTGAGGGCAAGTCCAAGCTATTCTGTCCCATATGTATCCAACCATCAGTTTCGAGCATACCTGACCATTGTATTATATTAATAGCCTGACTAGAGATTGGATCTGAACAAAAAATGATGTGATGTGATACATTTGACATGAATATTGTCTGTTTGAGCCACAATGGCATTAACTCCTGTACTTTAACACAGACCTATCATGTGGTTACAAACAGAAGATATATCCTCAGAACTCCTTGTAAGAAAGAGACACCAAATGACAAAGTAGCTAGCACTTGCCCTAAAATTATGTAACATTATTTCCCGGAGTATCAAAAGTTCTCTACTCTCCCAGACGGCAGCATACCCTGTTACCGCACTGAAGATTCTGGCAGCCACTGGCAGTGTCCGCATACGGTCCCTCCTCGATATTATCACAGTAGTAGAATGTCTCATGGTTGAGGGTAGGGCAGATGCTTGTCAGGAGAGACAGCCCCGCCCCGCTGACGTTGAGGCATCCAGAGAGATCAAGATGGGCGAGGTTGGGCCAGCCCCCTCCTTGAGACAGTAATCTAGTGTAGAAAAGAGAGAGGTTGAAAAAACATACTTTAACCCAACGTTAACTGGGGGGGGGGGGGTAATTTGAACCCCCTGTACTAATTTACAGACTTCTCCGGAACTGCGGCAGATATAAAGTTTTCCTTATTTTTCTTCGAGACTTACGCATCTTTTAAAATGTATAGTTACAAAGTCACATGACCTTTTGTCTTTGAATGTCAGCCCGAAAATCGCTCATTTTTGTGATTGTGTACAAAACATATGGAAATATTACTTTTCCTAAAAAGAGATAAAAGATTGGTTATTTGGTCTCGTTTAAAGTTAAGGTGCTTGTTTTGGGGTCAAAATAGTTGAATTGTAGTTGGAAATGAAATAAAACAACAAACACAATAAAATACATAAGTTAAAAAGAATGAAATACATAAGAAAATATCAAAACAAGAGATAACATAAGGAATAACCTGGCTCTTCCAAAAAAAAATTGGTATTATTATTCCAAATGGTCTAACGAATATATGTAGTGAAAAAGAATGCTTAAAGGTACTATGTCCCCTTTGCAGGCCAAAAAAATGAAAAAGTAAATTCCAACTGCATTTGAAAGATAATACTTATTTAGAATTTCCCGAAAAAAGGTGGGGCTTGAAAATGTCTTCAAGCGGGAAAATAATGACTATTAGTTGTCAAATCGACTTTAGGGCTATAGGGCCCAAAAGTAATAGTCTTGATTTTCAGACAGTTGTACCGAATGTTCATACGTTTTATGCTGCGCAAAGATTCAATCAGTTTAATCTTGGCCATCACAAGAAGTGCGTTATTGATGTAGACAAATGCTCATGTACCCTTTACAACTCTTTTCATGTATGTTATTACCAAAGAAAAAAAAAAGCCAGTCAGTCACTCAATAGTGTCTGACAGTGAAGTCTAGCAAGTAAACGGGTTTCCTTGCATAATTTGAATATGAGGACACTGCTAACGTTTAAATTTCACAGATAGGACAGACATGTACATGACATATTCATAATTCCTGCAAAGTTCTACAAAATTTGAGGTTGGCTGCAAAAGGGACATAGTACCTTTAAATAAGAATTATATATGATTTATGGGAAAAATGTGAATTTTATGACCTTATTTGCATAAATTACCATTAATAGGCAAATTTCTTCCTTGTGTTCACAATTGTCTTTGAGAAAAAGTTTCTCCAAGATAACATTTAAAAACAAATCAATGGCCTTGAAAAATACTTAAAACATAATGCTGAAATATTTATTAGGAACGTCATCAAATGATATACATGTAAGAGTAAATATTATTTAAAACTTCTTGAGATCATTCATGGTATTCATTAGGCATATCTCCCACAAGCATTTGAAAATGAAATGAACTTCAATTTAAATTATTTCCTTAGACTAAATACATTTTAATGTACATATGCAAAAAGGATAATTCACTTACCTGTCGTACCAAAATCACACATCACAATTACATGATGAGATAATGAAGTGGTACTCGTTAATTCCACAGCATACACTGTAATGTTGGTAACATCTTTGTGTAAACATTGAATACAATTACCATATATGTATGTACCAATTCTACAACTACTTCTTCTCACTATGAACATGACGGACAAAGAAAGCGGACAAAATATACAGTTCCTCAGGTAGACAAAGGAACATCCGTTCACTGCTATTATGTAAAAATGTGTAGAACAGGTGAATATGCATGTGACACCCGTTCTACACATTTTTACATAATAGCAGTGAAGGGATGTTCCTTTGTCTACCTGAGGAACTGTATATTTTGTCCGTCATGTTCATAGTGTCTTCTACTACCTACCTTTACTACATCATCTACATGTACTTCTAAAATTCCCAAATACTAATAGTACTATCAACTATTCTGTCTTTTTTAGCCAATTCATCCCTTCCATGGATGTAATCACAGCTGGCAGGTTATCAAGGTACAATCCCCAGCAGGACTAAAGAACTGAACACAGTACTAACCATATGCACTGTGTTATCAAAATAGAAGGTTACATAGCGGTCACAATATTACTGACATAAAAATGTTGCCAAATGTGTATTAGACAAAAGGTTGAGATACCAAATCCCCCAAATCCCATGATAGAAATAAGATATTAAGTCAGGGACATGACTGTTAACTGCATGAATGTTGAAAATCAGTCATCCTTTGAATTGAGGAAAGCAAGGTGTTATAAATCAGAATTTGATGTTATTAAAAAGCAGAACAAAGAAACAAGTAATCTAAAGATTTTATCCTCACTAAATGGCTTTTTTGATTTTGAGAAAATGATAGTGAATAGTTTCTCCCCCTAAAAAGAAAGATAGAAAGAAAGCAATAAAAACCTTAATCACATCTTTTCTTTTTTTCCATCTGAACTTCCTCCACTTTTACTGTACCTAGTGGCTTTATATTCTTGATTCATCCCAAAGGCTTAATGAAGTGACAACCTGCTTTCTATATGCATCGGTATATATAATATTTACCCTAATCCAACATCAGTGACTCTGTAGCATCCTGACAGACTCAAGAATTCCAGCCGTCTTGATAAATTGCCTCCAGCCATATGCTCATACTCTCCTGTGCCATGGTAACTGCTCCTATCATGCCTGCCTGTATGGTGGCTCTTAGTCCTTGGAGCAGTATCCATAGATAGTCTTTGAGAGTGTGAAACACTGTTGTTTCCATGACAACCACCGTCACAGGAACCATGTTGCCTTCTGTTGACAATGTCTGTATCACGTTGTGTCTCATTATGTCTTCTTGAGCAACACCCGTGATCTCTGTTACTAACGATAGTATCAACATTCAGCGGTCTGCCATTTTTATCGTTGACGCCGTGCTGGTAATCTGGTTTGGCGCAGTTGGAAGTGTCAATGATCTGATTGTCAGGTATGGTTTGCAGGGGTTGTCGGATAGATGCCAGTCTCTGGAGGGTTGTGTCCGTGATGTTCACACAGCCAGAGAGATCCAGGTGCCTTAGCTTACTACCAACACCATTCTTTCCAAGACTGTTAAGAAAGCAAATATTATAGTGCTGTTAGTATATGGTCATTTTCACAGTAAAGGGTGTAACTTTTCTCAAACAGGGTCAAAATTTCAAAATATGTTTTCATAATCATTTCTACTAAAATTAGTACTATAAATGTCTAAATTAGGGGTTTTTTTTGGTTCTGGAGCTTAAACTACATGAGAAACCTGGAAAAATAATGAACAACTGTGACAAATATGATAAATTTGAACAAAAACAACATTTTAATTCTATCAACTTAAATGACAATATTTGTTCTCCAAACATAATTCAATTGCAATTTTTCATTTGCTATTCTAATGTACTTGAAGGCTTATGAAGCTTTTTTGGTCAAACTTATTTGGTCTTTAAAAAAATTCAATGCGTTTGTCAAATTCAAGATGAAATATGACTTTGACATTTAATTTTTCAAATTTACCTATCTTCCAAGAGGGGGAGCAAAATACAAATTATTATACAAATACCATTCAGTGAAGGCTAATTACCATGCAAATTCCAAAGAAATCGCATTTCAAATGAGGAAGTTGAAAATTTCTTATGTGTGCGTTTCGGAGGCTTCAGGTTAACAAAATGCCTGTTTCGGAGGCTTCAATCATGTTAACATAAAATGTTGTCCATTACTTAGGTAACATATTAAGAAAAATTCAACTTAAACTATTAATGATATGTTAAATTACTAATATAACACCTAAAACATTTGTTTACAGAGTAAAAATACTTGTTAATATAAAGTATGGTACATGTATGTTACAAATTATCTTTACTTAATACGATGAGTTTTTTGTTCAGTACGCAAACATTGCAAAGTCACTTAATAGAATCCATGAGGATTTCAAATCTGTGCTGATACTCAGGGAAATATATTGTCAAGTTTGTAATTTCCAAGGAAATCAATTTTCTCATATCAAAGTTGAAACATTCAGGAAACAAATACATGTATAGGATAATAGGATCAGTTCAAAGTAGTGTTTCGGAGGCTTCAAACATGTTAACACACTATATTGTCAACTACAAAGGCAATATACAAAGCGAAATTTAACCTTACTTTTGAAGATTTGATAAAATGTTGAACTGAAAGTAAAGTACTTAAAATAATTGTTCACATAGAAACCATTTATGTTAATTCATAGCAATGTATCATTACCCTTCACTTGCGTCTTTGTCATCATTTATTCTTAGTGCAAAGAATTAAATTCCCGCACAGTGGCTTCCACAAACTTGTTTGTTATGTGTTATTACATTTACACAGACATTCATATTTTTGAAACCAATAGCATAGTAAGTATTTGTTTTTTTCCTGGAACACAATTGTGTTTTACTTCTTATTTCAAAGAAATTTATCTGCCAACATGTCCAGTTCTCCTTCTTAAAAATTATAAAGGTAAGCTCTGCCGGCTGGGGTAGGGGTCCTGGTTGGTAGAGTCATCTTCTGTATTACATCTTTTTTAGGCTGATGGGCTTCACAGTCCTCTGTAAATTCATACAGACCATTGCTGTTCCGGCGCATGAATTTGACTTTGACATTATCATCAATCACAGCTTTTACCTAGTAGCAAAATAAGAATATATAGCAAATACAAACTTGCATTAAAACATAGAAAAACAGCTTTCAGAATCCATTTCACTTCCTTGACATACATGTATCTCACAGTCCCTTATTTGATTTCATTCACCCTGTTAACTTTGTTCAGTACCACAACATCTGCTCATATATATTTTAGAAAGATCTTTTTGTCTACATTTGTATGTATTTCTCAAATAAAGAAAGTTAATCATGTTAAATGTTTTTTTAATAATCCAAGATCTAACATGGGTAATACTTACAAGAGCCATGAAAACCACCCCATTTGTAGTCCTGCTGCTAGATGAAGGTGCATCAAAATATATGGCCACATAATCGCTCACATTGATCCTGCAATTGGAGAAGAAAATAGGAAATTAGCAGTTTGTACTGCACAGAACAATAATACATATATCTGAGCTTGGACACTAAAAAACAATCATTTTGTTTGATTTTAAAAGTACATCTTGAATGTATATTTGCATGTGCATTACATAATAATTTATTATTTATCCATGTGTTGTTTAAGAATTAGTTTAGTAGTCTATACGGGCACCATCACTAAGGATGCTTAATGTGTACATTACATAAACCTTTAAGTACTAATTAATGACAGACTTGTTTTTATCTGTTTTGACCATGGATTTGCAGGAAACCTGTTCAAAATTGTAATTTGTACAAGGATTTCATTCCTTATTACTGGTATACCATTGTGCATAGCCATAGACCTGTTTATGTACACACATGTACATTGTATATCAGGAGTCTAATTTAAACATTTGGTACTGAGGCAAACCTTAAAGGTCAGGTGACATCCAAATATAAGTTGATTCATGTTTATGTGCAGGGCTGCATACAACTCATAATTTGTTATAAACATATTTCATAGATTTTTAAATATTTTACAATAATTTTCTCAGACCTGCTAAGCTCCACCCTAAATAAATGCTCCAGATTTCATTCATCTATCTGTTAAAGGTATTACAAAGTTTTGGTATGAGGTCATGAATTTGGTTCAAATTAACATATTGGAAGCGTATGCGTTCCTACAATATTCATTGATCGTTGTCGCGGTTGAAATCGAGTCTAAAATTACGAAATTGTAAATAATAAACTTCTTATGTCGTATAGCTCCCTCTCAAGGTCAAGATATTAATTAAGCTATTAAACAATGTTTTTTGACTAAAATCGACCGATTAGCTATTCCCATTTGGAAATTATATATCACAACTACATATTCTGAGATTTTTATGGTCGCAGCTACCATTGTACGGCCATAGGCGCTATTTGAAATTTATCAAAATTTACCGGGAGCACCGGTAAATTTTTATATTCAATTTTTCTCGAAAACAGAAGTGTTTTAGGGGCTAATTTTTTTAGTGCTTATAATACATTCACAGGGGCATCCAAATATATCAAAATTGTAAAGATTCACTATCCACCCAATTTTCAAAATTTCCCAAAACTTTGTATTACCTTTAATCATTAGTGGGCTAACAAGAGAAATTGTTATGTAACTTTCTCCAGCTCAGCACATGCTCACAAATACCTCCATGTTACCTTTCTTTTCCTGGTGATGCTACACCACTTCTGACATAGCAACTCATATGTTGGTATTGTATGGTCTATTGTAAACAGGTGATCAGCTTTGGTTAAGCTATTATACATACCACTGTCTCTTGTTAGCTCACTAATGATTTACAGATGATGTCACAAGATGAAAGAGATTTGGAGCATTTTTCTAGGCTGCACATCAACAGGAATCAAACTATATTTGGATGTCACCGACCTTTAAAATCACAAACATTGAGTACAATAAAAGGTACATGTACAATGTACAATACAGATCGTAATTAGGCCTCACTATATTTTTAGTGACAAATCTAAACTTCAAAAACTTTCACACATCAGTTCCATTACAATGACCCATTAAAAAAAAAGTTAAGTAATTTAAGGACAAAATATACAGTTCTTACCTCTATATTCTTGTGGATAACAGTAAGGAAATGAGTGAACTGTCTGTAGTTCATGCCTGTCTGGAAGAGATGCTATCTAGTATCAGATGTTGCTAGCACATGTTGCTGTAACCTTGTCAATATCTTCATGATCTTCATGGTCTATTGTCGTGGACAAGGTCCGCAGTTTGAGTCGTGCCGCGGCACTAATGTCCTTTGGCAAGACACTAATCTACATTTGCCACACTCGACCCAGGTGAGGTAAATTGGGTACCTGGCAGGAATTAATTCCTTGAAAATTGCTTAAGCGCCGTAATGGAAGCCATGCCAAAGCCGGGGTAATAATTTCCAAATTTGAAAGCGCATAGAGACGTTCAATATGTGCTACACAAGAACCAAATATTATTATTATTATTCCTTTGTCTTAAAAGGGGTTGTACACACTGCTTCCCAAACATTTCTAGAGGGTTCTTTGCCCACCAAATTTCTCTCCTACTGTTACAAATGGTCTTTGGATGGCATGGCCTATGCCATTTGATCCTAAGGGGTTGGCAAAGACCATGATACATGTTGTTAACACTAAATGAAGCCTCCGAAACAAATTGGATAAATATTATGGATGTCTTATAATTTGGGAAAATATAGTGATTCATTTTAATAATTTATATATTAAAATATTCATAAAGCTTGGAAAATTTATATGTATAAACTTTTTTATTATTTGGTGAATGATTCTTACATTATCAAGGTTTGAAACAGGTGAATACTCCTAGTACTGGTGTAAAATTTCTTTCTGAAATACTGACCATTTGTAAATCATTAAAAATATAAAAAGCCAATAACATCTAACACATTCCTGTCCTTTAATAGACCAAAACCAAACATTCAATAGGAAAACTGTAAACAATCCCCTATCTATAAAACCACAATAGCCAAAAATATGGTGTTAACTACAGTTTGAAGCCTCCGAAACAAGTTTTTTTTGGTTATTAGTAAGTCTTGAAAAAAATTAACTGGATATCTATTTACTTTCAACTTCAAGGGAGCCTGCACATCCTAACCTATGATTGCCATGCAGATTTAACATGAAACACATCGGTCTAGGTATTTAAAAAATCAAAAATAATCTTTTTGCTGTTTCGGAGGCTTCAAGTGTTTCGGAGGCTTCAAGTGCTAACGGAAAGTTTGTATTGTCTGTTATTCTTTAACAGTGGGGAATATCTCAGCTATTTTTTGACAAGTGATTTAGGGGTCCTAATGCTACATTTTGATATAATGATTGGATAAGTTCCTATATTCATATTTGTACAAGCTGTCTGAATAGTTTGTTTCGGAGGCTTCAATTCAGCTAACGGAAAAATGGTGCGACTCAGTCAAGCTTTTAAAAAATTCTTACAAGCAACATGATCAGACAAATTTTGTCATTAGTTGGAAGTATAGATATCAAGTGTTATATCAAGAACAAATGAAATGGTAGAAAGCACTTTTCAAACCAGAGCTCTTGCTATGAAGTTTGTTAACTATTGTTAACGGAAAATGAAGTCTCTGAAACGACAAATAACAACTCTCTGTTCTCAAAAATAGAGGAGCAGTTACAGTTACAACTTCTTTAGCACTTTTTATTGAACATCTAACTGCACATTCTGCATAACAAAAACAATCCTCGCTGTTCCTGAAAAAAATGCAGGGCTTTACAAAAATGTCTATGTATTTTGTGTACATCAAAAGGGTCACATTTAGGGTACTTATGTGCCTGCCAAAATTTAACGAAGTAATCCCTGAAGAAGTTTATGCTACCCAAGGTAGCACCCAAGTAGGTTACTCATATGCCAAAATATCTTTGAATTCTGCAGCTTTATGAGATCACTAGAGAAAAAAATGTCCAAATTTCAAAGTTACACCCTTTACCGTGAAAATGACCATATAACTCATTCAAAGTCATGTACATGTATACTCACATATGTACATACATGTACAGCCACCATAAGAAAAACAAAGGTCCTCTTTGTGAGTGGGTTGTCTAATAGGAATCATTTCATACAGATAAACACTCTATGGGGGAAACAAAATTTCACATTTTTGTCAACGAAAATTCATTATTTTTTGCTAAAGCATGTTTCTCTACTTGCCAATGTAAACAAAAAAGAAAGGAATAGGATATTATGTTCTACTTGGTACACCTAGTCAAGAACTCTGGTTAAGTTTTTTAATACGATATCTACATTTTTAACAGGTAATGGAAACAAGCTCAACTCTAAAAATTAGTGGAAAATGAAAGAGAAGAAAAAGAATAAGAAACACTAAGAAACATTGTGATCTTTTAGATCCCTTGTTGACCATATATTGCGAGACAAACGAATATCACTAGCGATAATATTTTCAATAAGAATGATGTTCTATACATACTCTGCCCATTGAGGCATGTTATATTTGGTCCATAGGAGCGTTTTTCACTACAAAAGGTTTATCGTAACCTTCTTCAATGGAATAACTTACCCTTTGAATGCAATGTCAGATATCTTGGTTTCTGACAAATTGAGATATTGCAGGTTGGGACACTGGATTAGTAACTTGTAGACCTGTAGATAAACAGAAAGAAAGAAAAGATTTTTTTTTTTACCATTAACATTTCTTTTGTATAAGTACTTCACTACACTTATTGCTTGCATTCTACAATTTTAAAAAGAGTAAAAGGCCTAACCTTGATATATTTTTGATCAACAAGATTAAAAATACTTATAAACAATTTAGATACCAGTGTTCTTAGAAACACTGAATGAAAAACAAAGCCATATTCAATCAATATGCATTAGAATCAACGTTAATACATTGTCTACTTGAAAGAAAGAAGTTGTCAACTCATGATTCAAGTTGGTTCCTTTCTGCACTTCACTAGTCAATGTATTCTTCACACCAATGGACTTTCTTGCAAGAGCTTTAACAGTAGGGTCACAAAGCTGTACAGCCCTGCATGTGAAGCTAGGTAACTCCCCCACACCATGAACAATGATAGTCAATGAATATAATGGAATCAAGAGCAATTGACATACCAGGCCATTAGTGACTCCTTTGCTGTTTGACAGAATGATTGTCTCCACACCATCTCCAACGTGAGGAATCAGGTACTTTGCCATGGCAACCAGCATGCGTGCCTCCCGGCGAATGCACTCAGCCCTGTAGCTAGCTACACTGGCATTACTGGCATCACTTTCAATGGCAGAAGATGCGGATTCATCAAAATCTGCATCCTCATCAACCACCACATAGACATCATTGTCTTGTTCCAAGGACTCCATGTCATTGTCTTCAGGCAGATGAACAGATGCACCAAACTGCCAGTTACCTATATCATTGGAAATAGATACCCATTACACATTCACGTTGGATTTCTGATCAAACTTTACATGTCAACTTTAATATGTAACAAACGTCCAGTTTGGCGTTTCTCCTCAAACATAAATTTGTTTCAACATGCCCCTTCATTATTCTAGGAATGTTCGAGTGATATTCCTTTCATAGTTAATAGTTCATACAGTTCATAGTTTCCACCTATTTGATCCTTTACCTGTCCAAAATAATCTGCATGCGAGGACATTCTTGATCTACATCAAGTTCAATTCTCGACCAATAATTCACAGATGTAGCATAGACAAAAAGGATGAAACTCTTTCATGGAATGCACTATGCATCACCTTTGGTGGCAGAGGCAACAGTGAAAAGGAGGCACACAATTCCTCCTACCATTTCTTGAGGCAATATGTTTTGAACAAAAAAAAAAAATAAAAAAAAATCACAGTTTCAAAGAAACACAAGGAACAATGATCTTTTTTCCATCTCACCAGTAGTGTTTCTTTGTAAGATAGGTTCAACACAATGTGTGGATGTGTTTGTGTGTGAGTAAATAGGTTTTACAGACATACATCAATGATATCTGATGAAATACGCTAACATCCAAAAGACAAGACTTCATTTTAAACCAAACTCCATCAGAATCAGTTTATATGCACAACAAATATCACATAACCCTCAAGGAGAGTGGTTTGATAGTTCATTCATGAGGGTACTCCTGTACTGGAATCTAACCAAATAATCCCTTACCTTTGGCCCAGCGTGATGGATATAGATGCTTCCAGACGGACGGGTCTCTGGCTAATCCTGCCCACCGGGTACACACCATGCTGCACTGGCTCAGGTCCAAAGGGTTCAGGTGAGAGAAGATATGCAGCAGCAGCTCAGCAGGCAATCCTTGGATCTTACTCAGGGTGTTGTCCTCATCCTCCACCTCCTCCTCATCATATGCCTCTTCATCGTCTAGTGCAGCTCTGGAGGCATCAATTATTTCTTTGTCATCTGATTTGAGAAATCAATAAAATAAAACAAGCAATACATACACTGCTCTCCAAAATTTAGGGTACACCTACAATCAGAACTGATTTTTCACAATCAGTCTTTTTTAAGCCTATTTTAAAGGGTAATACCCAAGTCACACCAACAAAATCAACGCTGACTATACGGTGAACAGTAACATTAAATCACCAGAAATGGTCAAACTTTTGTCAATTATTGATTGCTTTTGAGTTGATTTTGCGTTAGTTTGGAGTTTATTTAGCAATGTGACTGGGGGTTTAAAGAATGTTCTTGTACCTGACTCTGACTCTTCTTTTTCCTCTGGGCAGTACTTGGTGAGCTTCTGGTGTTTTTCAATCACATTAGACTTGATCTCTTTCAACTCATTGTAGCTGAAGTATTCCATCAACAGAGGCTGGAAAATCTATTATTGATCATAAAAAGACATGGATGGTATTATGAATGGCAATGCCAATCAGGCTCTCATAGAGAATTCTGGATTACTAATACATGTATGTCAGTAATCATTGAATCTACTGGATGAGTTTAAACATGTGACTCGTCTCTATCATAAATGAGATCACTTGGTTGAAAGATTTTGTCCACACCTTTGACAGGATTTGAAATCACATGCACAGTCTACTACTGTAATTTTCTTTTCTTAAATGAATGCATGATTTTAAAGAGAATCATTCTAATTTGCTTTTGTTAATATTCAAATGACATACTAGTACTGTAAAAATGTTGCACTTCAGATTTCTGTATCTCACAAAACATAAAGAGACGAGTTTGTATTAGGGGCTTTGTTAAATGGCTTTTATTTCCACTCCCGCTAGCCAAATTTGCCATTAAAAAAATATAATTTTGCCATAGCATTTTTCTTTCAGTGTCATATATAAATACGGTAATGCTTAAGAAATAGTCCTCAAGTTATGACATGGAAACCAACCTCTTCTTCCTCTTGCATGTGAGGCAAAAAATCCTCTGTGAAGTTACGGAGTGCCAAGATAAGGTTGTGGCCTATCTGGGCTGCTTGCTTGGAACAGTTGCACTTGTCTGCTTGGCAGCAGGCATCTTCTACAAGCTGTACCATCTCACTTAGTTTGTTGTCTGAGTGAACCTCAGACACAGCTGCTACCTCAACCTAAAAACACAACATGACAACTTTTTTTATTGAAGTTCAGTAAGTGTAAACTACTAGTAGGCCTGAGGTGGGAAGAACCGTTTAGTTTGTAGAAGCAGTATTTGCATGATTTCAATGATTTTAAGGTTAAGTGAAGTTGTGATATGAGCTAAATTAGAGCTTATTATGAGAAAAGTTATGATGTATGACTTAAATTTCTGCTAACAATTTGAAGAAAAATTATATAATTCTGTAGGTGCCTAAAATTTGAATCTGGACCCAACATTTTGGCTCATGCATTCAGACTGTAAATAGTTGAATCTGGGCCACCTCCAAAAATGTGAGTGTGTAACCCTGCTGAAGATGAGTATAACTGTAAGCAAAATAGATTATTGAATTATATTGAAGAGTTCCAGTCCAAGAGGATGTTATGGAAAGCTACAAGCAGCTCTATGGATGACTTATTGTATGATTTGATAACTCTTTAACCCTTTGACAAGTCCCTACTCATTTCTGTCATCCCAAATGGGCAAGGAACTACAGTTTAAGAGGTTCAATTCAACATGTGACATGGGTACCTCACTACATTTAAAATAAAATTTAATTCAGTTTTCAATTTAATTCCTTTAGTGTATAACCCTTGCAGATTACTCTTGAACTGTTAAAAAAAGAAAATGCTCAACACTATACCCTTGTAGTTGTACTAGCACATTAAGTAGTGATACCAGTTAAAATATGGGGGTATGCTTGTAAACTTCTTAAAATTACTGTTATCAATAATTGTGCTGACACACAACGTCTGGGTATACAAGTCTCTGCTCCAAACACAAAAAACTTTGGGTGAAAGTATTAGTTACCTTGAGAAATTGTAATCTATTTTTCAGTCTCCACATAATGCATTCATTCTCGATGTGTTCATGAGTCTTGAATTCTGAGAAGGTTGCCTTCAGGATCCACAGCAATGAACGAAGGTCAGAACAGCTAGACAGGTCAACTTCTGATAACTGCAAGTCACAATGTCAGGAAAAATATAAATAATTAACTTAAGGTCTGTATCCTACAAAGTGACACTAGCTTTCAAATTTGATATTTAGAATTAGAATTTGATCAGGGTAGTCTTAATTTTCCCTACATTTAACATACATTTAGTCTTTGCATTGATCTTTAGATGAAATGACAGTATAGGGGGCCTAGGGGCCAAGTACAAATCATAAATGTAGATAATAGTTAACTTATTGAATATTTTGAAACACAGCACATCCAGCAAATACATGCTACACTGTATGTAATGTGTACAATGCCCAAAACTTCTGAGCTGACTCAGCAAGGAGAAATCAAGGTAGGTCTAGACCTAAATTAAATTTACAATACCGGTAGTCGCAAAGTTACACGCTTTCCACCGAAGTCTAAACTAACTAGGTCTACTATAAACGGTGCTTGTTCAGAAACCTATCCAAAATTTAACCCGTAACTCCGGCGTGGAGATACCCTACTAAAACATACCCAAAATGAAGTAAATATCATTAAATGTCCAAATAAAGATCATGAGAAAGTCATTATGTTTATCTACCTGTTTCGTGTCAATTCTCTAGTTATTTTTGGAGTATTTATGGAGTATTTTTCGGATAAACGTTGATCCCAGTATAGCTTCCTGAGTGAGCTGCCAAAGGGATTACCCAACCAAGTATCGCTACAACCTTGGCATCCTTGGCATCGCTACAACGCTATAAAGACGACCACACAAAAGTTGTGTAGACAAGCCTACAACAAGTACCTTGCTGACTTGATTGACAATGATCCAGGCTGCAACAAGCGTCTTGGAGCCCTTGTGAGAACCATGCGCTGTGATCACATGGGAGTAGCACCATTGAAGGAAGGCAACATACTTCACTGTGACCCGAAGCAGAAAGCCAGTATCCTGAACAGGCAGTTTGCCTCGGTGTTCACCACTGATGATGATGACACAGCTCTACCAGACCTGGGACCCAGTCCTTATCCAGCCATGGATGATACATCAGTTAGCCAAGCAGGTGTAGCGAAATTGTTGAAGAAACTGAAGCCACATAAAGCTACTGGACCAGACGGCATCTCTGCTAGACTCCTCAAGGTGACAGCTGATCAGATTTCACCTGCCATTAGTTTGCTTTTTGAGGCCTCCCTACTTCAAGGCGAAATCCCTTCTTACTGGAAGAAAGCCTATGTTGTTCCCATCCACAAGAAAGGGTGTAAGTCATCTCCAGCAAACTACAGGCCAATCTCACTGACAGCAATCTTATCAAAACTATGTGAACACATAGTGCATTGTGCTGTCATACATCACATGATCAATCACAACCTGTTGTCAGACTCACAACATGGTTTTAGGAAGCGAAGATCGTGTGAAACACAACTCATCCTTGCCATCAATGACCTTGCCAAAGGATTGGATGATAGAGAGCAGATAGACTGCGTCTTGTTAGACTTTGCCAAAGCGTTTGACAAAGTCTCTCACCGACGACTCCTCCTCAAAGCTGACTATTATGGTATACGTGGCACTACTCTTAAATGGATCGAAAGCTTCCTCAGTGGCCGCACTCAACAAGTCACACTGGAGGGCCAGCGTAGTCACGAGGCCAAGATTACATCTGGAGTGCCCCAAGGTAGTGCTCTCGGCCCGCTACTTTTCCTCATATACATCAATGACCTACCAGACAGTGTCAAGCACTCAACCATACGCCTCTTCGCTGATGACTGCATGCTATATAGACGCATCAGATCAGTCCAAGATTGTACAAATCTTCAGGAAGATCTTGACAGGCTGCAGGAATGGGAGAGAAAGTGGCGGATGGAATTCCACCCTTCCAAGTGCCAGACTCTGAGAGTCACCAACAAGAGGAAACAAATCCTAGGCCTGTATAACATCCACGGGCACGACCTAGAACTAGTGAGTTCCGCCAAGTATCTTGGAATCAACATCGATCAGAAGCTCAACTTCAATAGTCATGTTGATACTACAGTCAAGAAGGCTAACTCTGTGACCGGCTTCTTGCGACGGAACTTCAAACACTGTAGACGGAGGATCAAGCAGGCCACATACTTTACATACGTCCGACCAGTGGTGGAATATGCTGCAACAGCATGGGAACCACACACACAGCGGAATGTCAACAAGATTGAAATGGTCCAACGAAGGTGTGCTCGCTACGTCACCGGTGACTTTAATCAAACCTCCAGCGTAACGGCTATGCTTGAAAACCTGAATTGGCCATTGCTACTCACCAGACGCCTTCACAGCCGCCTTGCCATGCTGTATCGCATCCGTTTCAACCTTGTCGACGTTACCTGGCAGTCCTTTCTCACTGAACTGACATCAATAACAAGAGGACATGGATCTCGTTTTAGGACATTCAACTGCAGTAGTCAGACCTATGCTTCTTCCTTCTTCCCAAGAACCTGCAAGGACTGGAACAACCTTCCACAGGACCCAGCCCAATACCCCTCTCTTGATGCCTTCAAGGTCTTCTTGAGTGGGATGCAGATGTAATGTCTACAAGACCGGGAATGTTTTTACTTACACATGTATATATGCACCTGCACAACAAGAACAACAAGTTAAAATGTGGAATAACAGGACATGTGAAAGTCTCCACATATACACACAAAACCAGTGCGATTATCTTCATCACCATGAAGCGGCACTTAAACTGGAAGAAGAAGAAGTACCAAGATATTAGTATACACTTTTTCACAGGTTTCACGGCAAACCGCTGCACAAAACAAGTACATAGGTCTACCGATGGTGGGTTGTGGGATCTAGATCTAGATATCTACGGTCTTATTTGGGTAGGGTCAACTCCTCTCGACTTTAGAGAGGAGCCAACCCTACCCAAATAAGCTAGATCTAGTCTAGAGCTAACTCCGGGAAGCTCCAACCCTTGCGCGCCGGGGTTGGAGCTTCCCGGAGTTAGTCTAGAGCCTGAAGTTTAACAGAATAACGAACGAAAGAGAAAATTCGGTCTAGACTAGACCTATCATGATTATGCATAAATGCTCACACCACAATGACCAATGCAACTGCACTACACAGCAATCGAGTTGTCTACTGCAATGTCAATATTAAACAAACTACGTGCAAGAATTGTCGTGGGTGTGTGTACAGTGTTGTGGCGCGGCGCCAGGCAAGATCCTCCATATCACATCACGGAACCGTCCGAGCACAAAAATTACAATAACATAATAATACATGCAAGGAGAATTATTTGAAACACACATTTCCGATCTAATAATCATTCAAAGAATATTACCTTCTCGGAATATAACTGGACTAGTCGTTTCATGCGGCTATGTGGTCCAGAAAACACATCAACTTCGGAAGGCGCTGGAGCTGGAGAAGGAGCCATTTTGCTTTGCAGTATTATGCGCTGCAGAAAAATACGTAATACCAATGCAATACGTACATTAATTATGAACGTCGCGCGCGCGCGCGCGTCATATTTCTTCCACCTTTCGTATAGTAGTCTTTTATCCAGTTTGGTTTATTACGTTTTAGCTTAACGAATTATAGGCCTAAGGTCCTTTAATTTTGAATTTGACTGAGTTTGGTTTAATTGCAATCGTAAACTTACACTGAGTAAGAATACCTCATTTGTTTAACCTGTAAATTCGAGCGAGAATGATAAAATTTGATTAAAATTGACGAAAAATCAAATAATTTTAAAAAGGTAAATTCGTATAATTCAATTCAATTCAATTTAGTATTTATTGTCCATTTCTGGATATTTGGTTTTCACTGGTGTAACATATACAGGTTAACATTTACTAATGAGTTTACAAAAATGTTGACATTAACAGTAAATAAACAAGGTTTAACATATGATTAAGCACAGATTAACAGAGGATGTTGTTTTATAAACACTAATTCAGTACTGGAGATACGGAATCCCTGTGGATAAATTTGCTTATACCAAGATCAAAACCAATTGTTGTTGGTGTTCTGTATCGACCTCCGAAAAACAATTTGTTTATCGAGAAATTGTCCAATATTCTTGATACATTAAAGAAGGATGACGAAATAATTCTTTTAGGAGACATGAATATTTGTCTTCTTCGCAAATCGCCACTGGCTAAAAAATATATTGACTTGTTGAGTCTTCATGGGTTTAGTCAACTCATTAAAGACGCAACACGCGTTACACCTACATGTTCTTCTCTATTGGATCATGTTGGTTGTACCAAAGAAAATAAAATAAGTCAAAGTGGTGTCATTGATCTAGGTATTAGCGACCATTATTTTACTTTCTGTACACGGAAAAATGTTAGACTGGCTATAGGTCATCACAGGACTAATGATATCAGATCCATGAAAAAATATACAGAAGAGTCTTTCAATCTTCAACTATCTGTTGTTGATTGGTCACGAATAACTGACTGTACAGATGTAAATGAGGCATGGTCAATATTTCAACATGTTTTTATCTCAAATTTGAATATGATAGCGCCACTGAAACGGATAAGAATGAAAGATCAGAAACTTGGGTGACTAAAGATATTCTTTCCCTAATTCAAGAGAGAAATATAGTATACAAAAAATGGAGGAAAAGAGCAAAAGATGAGAAGCTCTATAAAAGATACAGAGTATTAAGAAATATGGTCCAAAGAGAGTTGAAAAAGGCTAAACTCGATTACTTACAAAACAAGATAGAAGAAAATAAACAAGATTCGAAAAAACTTTGGCAGAATCTAAAAAGCTTAGGATTGAAAAATAAGAAGCGAAAAGAACAAGAATCTGTCATTAAAATTGATGGGGAATTATGTCATGATAAGATGACCATCGCTGATGAATTCAATTCTCATTTCACAAATGTGGCTGCCAAATTAGTAGACAAACTCCCCCCTTCCAAAGACTTTTTCAGCGCAGACAATGATTGTATTAGTGACTTTTACGAAAGAAAAGGTGTACGTGAAAACAGCTTCGAGTTATTACCAATCAGTGAACAATTTGTTTTCAAAGAGTTACGTAAGTTGAATGTATCAAAAAGTACTGGGTTAGACTTGATTCCAGCTAAATTTCTAAAAGATGGTGCGAAGGTTTTATTTAAGCCTCTAAGTTACTTAATGAACCTATCTATCTTGACGAGTACTTTTCCAGAAGATATGAAAATAGCAAAAGTGACTCCACTTTATAAAAAGAAAGATAAAACTGATGTTAGCAACTATAGACCTATTAGTGTTTTAAGCGTAGCATCAAAGATTCTAGAAAAATCGGTCTGTGTTCAAATTGAAAGATACTTCAAAGAAAATGATATAATTTATGAATTTCAATCTGGTTTTCGACATGATTATTCGACTGAAACATGTCTAATTCATTTGACTGATTATTTGAGGAGAGAAACTTCCCAAGGGCGCTTTGTTGGTATGGTGCTCCTTGATCTGCAAAAAGCTTTTGATACAGTTAATCATTGCGTCTTATTGAAGAAGTTACAACTAATGGGTTTTGATAAGGCAAGTTTAGATTGGTTCAGATCCTACTTATCTAATCGGCACCAAGTAGTGGCCATTCATGATATTCGTTCCAAACTAATGCCTATAACATGCGGTGTTCCTCAGGGAAGTATTTTAGGCCCAATTCTATTTTCAAGTTATATAAATGATATGTGTACTTGTATAAAAGACTTCAAACTATTATTGTACGCAGATGACAGCGTACTACTCTATTCAAATCCTGATCCTAAATATATTGAGGAAAAGCTCAGTGAACAGCTGTCTACGTGTGTCGATTGGATGACTGATAATAAGCTTTCTTTACACTTGGGAAAAACAGAAAGCATTTTATTTTGTTCTAAAAGTAGTTCTAAAAAGTCATTTGAATTCAAAGTGAGACACAATAATCAAGCAATCAAGAGAAAAGAGTCTGTGAAGTATTTAGGCATTGAGTTGGCTAGCGCAATTTCATTTTCATCTTTAGTAGAATCAGTTGTAAAAAAAGCAAATTCTCGTCTGAAATTTTTGTACAGATATCAAAGTTGTATGGATTTAAAAGCAAGACGTACACTCTGTTTTGCTCTTATTCAATGTTTATTTGACTATGCTAACCCTGCATGGTACAGTAACAGTGGCGTAGACAGGTTCGTACACCTGGGGGGGATGACTCAGGGCGGATCTAACTTTTTGCTCAGGGGGGGGGGGTAACCAAAATAATGACGATGCGGAGCATCGTCCACGAGCCGCGAAGCGGCGAGCCGATTTTTTTTTGGGTGTTTATTTGAACCCCGTAAGTGATGTTTTCCTGGCATCTATTAACACAATGGAGACCATACAAAGCCGTGCATGATAACGTCTTTTTAAATCAAGTAACAGTTAAATACACAGTTATATCCAGAGTTATCATGTGTTTGGTTAAGTTACCAGATGAGTTGAATATCTTCTCACAATATTTGCACTTGAAAGGGTTTCTCTCCAGCGTGCGTTCTTTTTTCTTTCTTTTTTTCTTTTTTCCCCTTTTTTTTGTTTTGTTTGTTTTTTGGGCCGCCCAAGGGGGGGGGGGGGTTAAACCCCCTAAACCCCCCCCCCCCGTAGATCCGCGCCTGTTTAATCTTGTGGTTATCTTGTGGTTTGGAAACCACAAGATAACCACAAAATACTTGTAAGATTTTCTTTTTTTTACCGTCTGAATTGGCTTTCACCGTGTGAATTCGGCTAATAACAATAAACACAATTACAATAATGATGAGGATTATTATTATCATCATCATAATTATTATTATTATTAATATTATAATTGTTATCATTATTATTATTACTATTATTATCATCATTATGACTTATTAAGTAAGCAAATATCATTCCCCAAAACCTGGGGGGGATGATTGTACATGCCATCCCCCCCACCTTGTGAGGTGGGGGGGATGCATCCCCCTCATCCCCCCCCCGTTGTCTACGCCCCTGTACAGTAACATAAACAAGTCAGATCAAAAGAAGTTGAAGATTATACAGAACAAAATGGTGAGATTTATCAACTGTTCTGGTCCAAGAACTCATGTTGGCTATAGCGAACTTTCTAAAGCTGGTTTTCTTGAAGTCGACCAAAGATCAAAACAACTCGCATTGCATCACGTGCATAAAATATATCATACTAGGTCGAATCATTATATTCGATCCAACTTCGATCTTGTTACTGACGTACATGATTATAATACAAGAAATAGACGATTCAACTTTAACTTACCAGAAAGAGTAGGTAGTATTGGAAATTCGTTTTTATTACAATGCCATAAAACATTGGAATTCCCTTCCCAATGGTGTAAAAGAAATAGGAAACTATGATCATTTTAAGAGGAAATTAAAGGAATACCTAATACTTGACAGTCAGAGAAGAGAAGTGAATGACATGTTATATGATTGAAATTGTTATTCTTCTGTCGGTTCATACTTTTTCATGTTGTATATACTTATGTTTTCGTACGTTATAGAAATTCTACAAATTCATCATTATTTTCCTCTTCTTCCTTCTCCTCTTTTTCTTCTTCTCCTTCTTCTTTTTCTTCTTGTACTTAATATCATTTCTATCATCAGTTTAATGTTGTTATTATTATCTTTAATAAGTAGTTCTTTTAATTTTCTTATCTGTCTGTAAATATTACTATTTTAATTTATTAATTGTATACATGTCTGTAAGGGACCCCACTGGAAATAAGCTCTCGAGCTTTCGTGGGTTATCCTGTTCAAGCTGACTTATTTTTGATCTGTTATTATTGTATATTGTTGTATGTTGGAAGCTTGTCGAATAAAAATCAATCAATCAATCAATGGTTAACATAGTAAAAGAAGCAGAGCAAGAGGAGGTGTCAGGTGACCAAACGAATTAACAGGTGAGATAGATATAAATATACTGAGGAGGTTCGGTATCCAAAATATACCCATACATGTATTTTCGTCTCAAACCAATTTGGGAATTATTATATAGCTAGATTTAGATATTTGTATTTGTTTTAATATATTTATTTATGCATGCATGCTGTTCACAATTTCACAATTCATTGGAGTTAACATCAAATGAAAGAGAATATAATATATCAAATCCTTTTCATTTTTACAATCCATTTGAATTGACTTCACATGTAAAAGAATATAACAATGTATTATCAAAGACAAGTTGCAGTATAACACACAAAGGTATGATGAAACATAAGCAAATAGAGCTTGAATCGTTAAACTGTTAACACCTTTTAAATATATAATAAATGACAAATAAAATTCCTAAAGGATTGTGAACTATATAATTTATACTATTTAAAAAGAACCGTAAGAAAAAAGAAGTCTAGTAAAATGTCTTATAGATCATAAGAGAATATTTATGTTCGATATAATTCAATTAAATTTAGTTTATTAATTTCCATGAAAATCACATTGCAAGAACACTTACATTTGCAAGCAGAGTACTGTAAATAACATACTCAATCTCACAGGAATAAACATACGTACATTAAAATATTAAACTAATGGGAAAAGGGAAGTTTGAAAAACCCATATAAATGAGTTTGTCGAGACATCTATCCATAAAGTGGTTGAAAAAAATGTGATGAACATAATAAAGATTTGAATTTACATAAACTGATTTTCCCCCAAAAATACTCGTATACAAGAGAAAAAAAGAAAAAAAAACATATACGCCCTACACATAGACACACATTATACTGGGAGTGAAAAATTTCTACACAAAATCACATGTGATTAGATGCTGCTTTACACTTCTTTTAAAGATGTTATAATGAGCAATGAGAACTGATAAATATATTTTAATATATATGTACCGGTAAGTAATATCTTACATCTGTGAAATGATAATACATTTGAGTGCTTTAAAAAAAAACAGTTTGGTGATTTTTTTTAAAAAACAGTTTGGTGATTTTATATTTCCAATATTGTTAGGTATATAGAGAACTCTATACAATTCTGGATTCCGGGTGCTGTGGTCCGGGGCTATGGTCCCTCCATTGACGACAGGTTGATGGAGTGCCTCATCACATAATGACATTATCACATTATGGTCCCCGGGAAGGAATTTTGTTTGGGTGCGTGAGCTGGTTTGTTATATAGGATCCAGCTGCACTGAATCTTATCTCCTTTAGGGTGTAATTTATTCTTTTGAAAATCTGTTCAAATGTACCGTTATTCATTATTACGTACCTACATACATGTACCAAATGGTATAAAACGAAAAAGTTATTTTCTTGTTTTCTTTAAAGATATGTAAAGTGAAGTTATACAACATAAGAAGCTTATACTGTAGATATTATATTAAACTTCATTCCATATATCGTCGTTTATGTTTATTTTGTAATATTTGCTGCATATAGCATGAAATGTTGTAATATATTAATAATGAAAAAGATTAAATTTCTATACTTCTGTTTTCATAAATTTAGTTCTCTATTTTGTTTTACTTTACATTTTAAAAAGTTGCAATTGCAGGCCATGCATAGAAGCATTCTCTGTTTAATTGCAGGCCATGCATAGAAGCATTCTCTGTTTATTGGAATAATCAATACCATGTTATTATCAAGGCATCAAATACGTTTTCATAAGTGCAGTGATGCCGTAACAAAGTGTTTCATCAAAGGTTCCGTAATTTTAAATGTATTTCATGGTTGAGATGTTCAACAATTTGTGAGCTTATCATTATGAAAGTTAATTTAGTAAACGCTTTAGGATCTCATCATCATCATACATTCTTATTGTATGCATTTCATTTCATGTTCACTTATCATTATTTCTTCATTCCATTCTCGTTTCATCCCATGATCACTATCACCATCATACTAGTACGACACAGAAACTTTGCATGCAAAGCAGTTATTATACCTATAATCAAAATAAATTAGTAATAATAATCAATGTTCAATAATAATGATTTAGACCTGTTATCGATTTTCAATACAAACAAGGTATCCTCTGATAGTAACTATATTACACAACAGTTGAATTTACTTCAAGTTTTCAAAAAACACAACATAAATTTAGTTTACTTCACGTAGATGCTAGAAGTTTAAGGAAAAACTTAGATTCTCTTTCCCTTTTCTATTATTGGTGTCAGTGAAACTTGGCTTCATAACACTTCGCCTAATTTATTTAACTTGCAAAATTATACATTGTTCAGACTAGATCGCGATGGAATAAGAGGAGGGGTGTCGCATTTCATGTCAATGAACATTTACAATTTAAAATCCGAAAAGAAATATCGTTAAAACAAAGTGAATCATTATTTTTAGAAATCATTAATCCAAACCGAAAAAATATAATCGTCGGATTAATCTATAGACCCCTCATAGCCATGCAAATTTATTTTGTGAAGATCTAGATAAATGCCTTCACACTCTCACAGGGGAAGGTAAACATTTATATTTAATGGGCGACTTAAACATTGACCTTTATCTCATAGTAGCTACCGTACACTTCTTCATATTACTTATTCTAATAGTTGTTATCCACCGTAATCATAAATAAACCTACCAGGATTGACGATCAATCTTCAACCCTTATAGACATTATCTTTGATAAAAACATCACCAGTGGATTAATATATTCTGATAATTATATCCGATCATTTGCCAATTTTTTTAATATGTAATAATGAAATTACAATTAAAAATTCAGCTAAATCTAACATGTACAGAAAAGAAACACCCCAAAATATTGAAACGTTTAAAAGTGGTCTAGCAACAAAAGAATGGTTGGACGTCTTTAATGAATCAAATGCAGATAATAGCGTACGAACTTTTTATTACAAAATTGCAGATATATTATGACAAAAAATGTCCTAGTGTCTGCGAACAAGAAAAATAAGCGTTGTAAAATGACATGGATAACAAAAGCAATTCTACAATCGATACACACAAGAAATTAACTGTATAAGGCTTATCTAACGAACTCAACTATTCATAACAAAAACAAATATAAAACATACCGAAATAAACAACATCATTCGAAATTCTCGTAAAATTTATTATTCCGACAAACTCAATAGAGTGAAATCAAATATGAAATTTACTTGGGAGATTATAAAATGATTTGATTGAAGAAAAAATTGCCCAACGATAATTTTACAATAGATTATACAGTTAAAAATACCTTTAATTCCTATTGTGTAAACATAGGACCTAATAATTAGCAAATAAACTGAATACACCGAACGAAAATTATACATTTCTTCCCGAACCTTCAAATTCAACACTGTCTTATAATCCCACTGATCCTAATGAAATAACCGAAATAACAAAAAATCTAAAATTAAGTAAATCACAGGGTCACGATAGAATTAGTGCTTTCCTTCTTAAACACGTCATATCGCTTGTCCTTTAACTCACATTTTTAATTTATCAATAAATACCGGGAAATGTCCCGAGTCCTTGAAAATTGCCAAGGTAAATCCTGTTAAAAAAAAGACAATCCTCACGAAATTAGCAATCACAGGCCTATTTCTATTCTTCCAAGCCAGGGGCGGCCGAGCGACTTCCAAAGTGGGGGGGGGGGGGGGGGCACCGAGAAAAAAAGGGCACTTTCTGGAAAAAAAGGGGCACCTACAAAGGGAAATCTCACAGCGAAAATATACAATTTTTTAGACATTGGTTTAATAATAATAATAATAATATAGAGTATTTGTAATGCGCCAACTTTCACATGAATATACCCCTATACATTGTGATTACAATTATCAGGGATGATTCATTTTGTTTCACTTTATACACCATACAAGATATCATGATTTGCAGTTGGGTTTGATTGTCTAAAAACTTGTTTGCGAGCGAGGAAAAATTTAAAGATGTGTGAGGTCGCAGTGCGAAAATTATATCTTTTAAAGCACATTCTCATGATGGAAGACTGAAAAGACCTTTGATAAGTAACATAAGTATATCATCTAATAGATGCGTGCGAGCGTATATAGCGAGCGATCTTTGGGGGAAATTGCTCTTAGTCGCTTGAAATTAGCTAGGGCGCGTTTAATGATGAGAGGAAAAGGGTACACTTATCAGGAATGAAAAGGAGCATGTGCCAAAATACAAAGAGTAATTACTGAAAATGGGGACTTCTTACACCCTCAAAAAAGAGGCACTCACCAGGGATGAAAAAAGTCAGTAGAGAGAATAGGAAATGGGCATTTGTCGAAGGAAAAGGGGCCTCCATCAGATTTTGATAGGGGCAATTGTAAGAGGAGAAAAGGGGCATTTATGAAAAGGGAATATAGGTCCCTTATTAGAAAGGAAAAGGGCACGTATCATTGTTAAAAGGGAAAGTATCAGAGGTGAGAAGAGGCACTTATCGCACTTGAAAAGGGGAAATGACCAGATATGAAAAGGGGCACTTATGTGAATGAAAATGGGGCACTTGTAATGAAGGAAAATGTGCATTAGTTGAAAGAAATTGGGCACCGATCAGATTTTAAAAGGGCATTTATCGGAGGTGAACGGGGCACTTATCTGAAGTGAAAAGGAGTAATTTCCTGAAAAGGGTCATTTACCAGAGAAGGGGCACTTATGAGAAGGGGAAGGGGCTCCTTTTTAATGGGTCACTTATCATTAGGAAAAGAGGTACTTATTAGAAAGGAAAAAGGGCACATGTGGAAATATAAGGTGCGCTTATGAGTTAAAATGGGGTTAGTTATTAAAAGGGGAAGGGGCACTTCTTACAAAGGGAAAGGGGCACTTGTCAAAGTAAAAGAGGCATCTCTCAGAATTAAATAGGACAATTATCAGAGGTGAAGGGGGCACTTATCAAAAGTGAAAAGAGGCACTTCTCGTACCTAACGAGGGGCATTTACTAGAGATTAAAACGGGCACTTATGAGAATGGAAAAATGGACACTTTGTCTTATTGCAAAGGAAAATGGGAACTTCTCGAAGGAAAAGAGGTACGTGTCCAAGTAAAAGGGGCACTTCTCAGAGTTGAAAAGGGGAAGGGCTCTTTTATAAATTAATAGGGACACTTGTCTAAGTAAAAGGGGCACTATTTCTATGTAAAAGGGGACACTTTTCGGGTGCTTGAAAAAGTGGGGGGGGGGGGGCATTGTGCTCCCCTGCCCCCCCCCCGGAGGGCCGCTTCTCTGTTCCAAGCATATCCAAAATCTTAGAAAAAATTATTTACAATATTTAGGCTTTTTAAGTTTTTAGATACTTTTTATATCCTAAATCTAAATCAATATGGTTTCAAAAAAGAAAATTCAACTGACTACGCTGACTACTAAGTATTGCAGTAGCATACGAAACGTCGTGATCTTTTAGATTCCTTATTGACCACATTGCGAGACAAACGAATATCACTAGCGATATTATTTTCGAGACTACGCTTTAGTTCAATTATATGATAAAATAACGAATGCTATATGGCCAATAAATGTAATAGGGGTATTTATGGATTTATCAAAACCCTTTACACTGGACCACCAAATTTTACTGAAAAAAAACTTTACTGTTATCATGGAATTCGTGGAGTGGCATTGTCATGGTTTGAGAGCTATTTATCTAACAGAAAACAATATGTAATGTATAATGATGTTTTGTCTAGTTTCCTACCCACCAAATGTGGAGTTCCTCATGGATCAATTTTAGGCCATTTGCTTTTTCTATTATATATTAATGATTTAACCAATACAATTATCATTTGTTCTATTTGCTGATGACATGAACATCTGCTGTTCACATCCTAAGCTAAACACTTTAGTAAATACACTTAATAATGAGTTACCAAAATTATCTCTATGGTTTCAATGCAAATTAAGTAAGTTATCCCTTAATATAAATAAAAAAAAATTCATGTATAGGCCTATTTCAAGCACGCAAATTCTCATGTCATTGACTTTCCTTACAACATAATTATAGATAATGTCCCTCTCGAAAGAAAGAGAACAACAACATTTTTGGGTGTTATTATCGATGAAAATCTAAATTGGAATGATTATACGTCATATCACTTCCTCTATTTCTAGGAATGTTGGTTTATATAAAATGAAGAAATTAATCCCATGTTATACGCTTGTTATGCTTTATGATTCATTGATATTACCGTATATAACATATTGCAATTGAATATGGGCCACCAGCGCCAAAACCAAAATCAACTCTATTTATTGCAAAAGAAAGCCCTTCGTATGACAATGTACTGGTTCACCATATTTATCTCACACAAGTCCAATATTTTACAAACTGAAAACCCTAACAGTATTCGACATAAATTCGCTACAAAGTTTACTGATCATGTTTAAGTATTTAAATAATATGTTCCCTCTTTCATTTCAAAACCTTTATACTATGAATACAGCTATTCACTCTTACCCTACCCGTAATTCCTCAATTTTTCATCTAGTAAACCCGAAATTACTTATTTCCCATAAATCCATAAGACACCATATTGTCCTGAGCTATGGAACTCTCTCCCAGAATCTATTAAATCATGTTGCTCCCTCCACACATTTAAGGCCAAAATTAAAACGATGTTATTATCTGAATACTCAAGGTAACATTTCTGTGTCAACTCTTCATTCTTTACCATATCATCTTTTCCTATATTTCATCCATTGTCATCATCGCCATCATCATCATGACATCATCATGACATCATCATTATCATCATAATCTTCATCATCATCATCCGCATCTGCATTGTCAATATCACCTTCATCAAAATTTGTATTTTCAAGTACCTATCCGTTTCTGTTTAATTAATGTGTTAATAATGAGTTTTGTCGGGGGCTGTCGTATTATCAAGCAATCTGCTTACAATGACAGTCCTTCTTCCGAAAAATAATTTTATAATGTTTGAGGAAATGTAGTATTTATGACAGTTTATCATTTCGTTTTTGAAAATAACAATTTATATTTATATGTATTTGCTTATTTATGATTTATTGTCAGAAAAATACTTATTGTACTTTATATTATTATTGGGGCGGGGGGGGGGTGGCGGGTGGCGGGTAATTTTGTACATGTTTGTCGGGACCCCACTCACTGGAAATAAGCTCTCGAGCTTTCATGGGTTCTGTTCAAGCTGAATTAATTTTTGATCTGTTATTCTTGTATATTGTTGTATATTGGAAGCTTGGCGAATACAAATCAATCAATCAATAAATTTGTATGAAATATACATGTAGCCTACTGCCTATACAAGAAACTGTTGTTCTTCCCTCCTTTTGTTCACAGTATAGTACCGATGATACACACCCGAAGACGGCTTAAGTTGGTCTGGTCCGTCGATAGGGGTGACATAAAACACAGGATCAATAGTTCACATCATATGGTTATTGATATTGATATTTTTACGATGTTAAACGAGGTTATAATGCAAAAAAGACAATTTTTTCTTCATTTATCATATATAAGAGCAGTTTTGGTTTTATAAGCTGCTATATCGTAACAAAAACTACATCACTTGATGCCACTTTATCGTCCTAAAAGGTATAACCCCTATATTGCTAGTGGTACATGCCCAAACCGGCGTATCCATAACAACCCACCCGCCATTCACGTAATGTTTACACGTACACTCATATGATCCACCTACCTACGACGCTGCACTGCGGATCCCAAGCCAAGACTACGTAAACATAAATGTTAATTTAACATTGTTTTGTGCTTCACCTTGACATTTCTAGCGTCAGTTCTTTTTCCAGATCAAAGAACAGTTAAAACACAGCAAAATGGGTGAATTATTTGACGTACAACGGCAGAATTTCTGGACTGAATCCATCCACAAAGAAGCCTACACAAGATTGGCCTGGCATGAGAAGTACAGCAAGGAATTCGCCCGTGAGTCTCGCGAGGGAGGCCAGGCAGCCGTCGCTAGGAAGAAGCGACCTGATATGGTGCCCAAGGTGAAACTTATTCCTGTCCAGTCTTTGAAAACCAAGAAAACCAAGAAAGCAGCTGATAAGACCGACGCCTCTAAAGCTCAGGAAAATGCCAAGAAAGAACTTGCCGGCAAAGATCCTAACGCTCTGTTGGTTGAAATGAGACCCGTCACATCGGATGTTAGGGAGCAGTTGTTCAAGGGATTCAGCAAAGAAGGAACAGGACGCTATGCCTATCTACAGATGCGTAAACTGAAGAAGCCTGAGATGAAGTATGAGGTTCCGCTGACCAGTTCTTGGGAGTATGGATGGAGGCTAAATGATGTTGTCAAGGAATTCCGTGCACCTACATATGGCCGTTCACGTATCGTCAAAGACTCATTTTTCCGTACAAATGGAATATTCTAATTTCTAGAAGAATGAGCAATCAGACTGACAGTTTGAACAATTAATCTAAATACTAGTCTAATAACAAGTGCAGTGAGAGAGACGTTCCAGTTTTCATCAAAAAAAGAAAAAGCAAGAAAGAAATACAAAGTGCTGGACATTTGCATCATAACATATCATTACCATCGTCCAGAGACAGCAGTTCCAAGTCTGAGATGTCTTTGAATTGTTTCATCAAGAACGAGTGTCATCATGCCAAAGCAACTGAGGGTTTTGTCACATCTGGTTCATCAGATTTTCATCTACTGACTATACTCACTGCATTTCAAGATCATCTAAAGTCTCACCAAAGTCTTAGGGTTATATTTCCTTTGTAACCACTACTAGGTGTAGGGGAACATCAGATAGTCAACATATTAGTACATCACCACTTGGTTTAATATATTTCTAGAATTTCTGGATTTCAAGATTTTTAAGGTTCACTTCATCACATGCCAAATTTCACCCATGTAAAAGGCAGAGAGTGCTTCATTTTAAATGTCATTCTTCCATCCATGCTAAAGATTACTTTGTGATATCAGTGCTACATTTATGTGTGTATTATATAAATATTTTTTTCATAATTGAAACAGTATTCTTGAAATCTCAAAATCTATGCATTCATTTTCATTATTTGTGGTTTTGTTTTGTAAAATTTGGCAAAAAAGTTGAGTGACAAAGTTTAATTGTATATCTAAAATGTCTACAATAAATGAATTTTTTAATACATCTTAATGTTAACAATATATTTGATGTTTGAGCTGAGTACCATCATTGAGTAGAGATCATGCAATAACTTAAATGTTGTATAAAACTTATATATCAAATTGAATTGAATAATTATTTTAGATATGCACCTCTAATTTATTGTTTCCATTTGTTTGTTCTTTACACATTGCAATTAAGTTGAACAAGGCCAACATTTCTTGTTAGCAATATCTTCATTGTACATTCCTGTGCCTATCATCCCTCCCCAAAAATTTCTATACAATCTAATATTACTTCTCACATTTCAAGCTTCTTAAAGTTTTGTTTTGATCGATGCCAAATTAGACTACCTTAAAAAGTAGTTCATATACAGTATATCAGTATATACATTTTTCTTTTTGCACAGCTTTCGCATGAGAGGGAATGTAGCAACTAAAATTGCCTAATACTTATTACGCAGATGTTTTTGATGTATTTCTTTGACCAGCATTCCTTGAATACTCAACAGTAGGATCATAAAGAAAATTGAGAAGATGTAAAAAAAGAATTTATTCAATCCTTTTTCAGGTGCATCTTTCTACAGCCATTGCTGCGCTGTTTTATCATCCATTCTGTAATTATTTGATATGCTGGTTTACAACAGATAGCAACTCGGGTAACGGGATGAATCTATCAATCTATTTTGCTTCATTGAAATTCTTTCTCAAGTTTTTTTTTATCTTACATGTGAATGTTTGTTTCATTTGGAACAAATAGCATGGAACAAACTATTGGATTTTCACTTATGTATAAAGTTTTGAAGTATTGTGAAATCAAATCACTTTCTTATTCCTCTTTTTGGAATATGCCATTAAAATTATATTGTTCTCTAATTGCTTGGATTATGCTTGATTATTTTATATTAAAAAAAAAGCTTTTAGCAATACAGGAGTAGAGACTTACCAGGAGAGGAAGAGAGTGAACAAAAACAGCTAACCGGGAGAAAGTGATGTGGATAGCAAGAAAAAAAGGAGCTTGAGGAAGAGGGAGGAGAGAAATGAAAAAGAAAATGGAGAGAAAGAGAGTAGGGAATAGGGGGAGAGAGAAAATGAGGCGGATGGAGAAAAAAAATTAAGGGGGATGAAGCGTGAAGAAGAAGAGCAAGAGAACAAATGAGAGAGAGAGAGAGAGAAGAGAGGAGATCAGGAGAGAGAGAGAGAGGAGTGAGGAGATGGAGAATAAGAGACTTTAAAATGATATCTGAGGGGATAGGGCAAGGAGATGGGAGAAAAAGTGAGGGAATGTGAGCTAGAGAGAGAGAGAGAGAGAGAGAGCCAGAAGAATGACAAATATTAAATAAACATAACTTTGAGTGGTAAAGGTGGGGACACAAAAATGAGTTGTTGATTGTTCAATACTAAGAGGGCATATGCAGATAAGAACAATACTTGTTCTTTTCATCTTACATGAACTGATAATGATGCTGATAGACCAAACTGCAGTATGTACTTGTGTTATCCTTAATGTTGACTTTTCTTTAGAATCTGTTTATTCAATTCACGTTGGCAACAGCTATACAGGGTAAAATATCCACTAATTACTTTGATCATTAGTATACGAATCAGGATGGGGGCTGGGGGGCTGGGGGCTGATCTCCTAAAGAACAAACAAAAGAAAGCCTGAAGCAATTGTCAACTGGTGATCCTCTCTTTGAGTGTCCTTGTTTGGTATCAAAATGGTATCTCTCTATGTAAGATGTGAGGAAACTTTGGGTCAACTAGCTGGGACATAAACATGAACGACCACAAAATGGTCCATTTGAAACAATATTTATTCTGTTTCCCTGTTTTCATTCTGAACTTTTTTCTATATAAGGTTAATTTCCATTGAAGTACAAATCAATAAATACATTTAACACACATTCAAATTTCTGTAAGTGGATTAAAAGATATTTATTGAACAGCAAACAAACTATCACACACAAAATAAAATATAGGTGATAAAACATGCTACATGTATATACATGAGATGTATTACATTTATGATTCATTTCTAAATATCTCTCAATAATAATTTATATCAAATGCCTGAAAAAATGCCTGATTAGAAAATAAGTGATTGTTACTATTTACGATATGAATCACAATAAAGTACATGTATTAATGAATAGAAAATGGACGGATGCACACCTTCATGAAAGACATGGACATATATACAATAAATTTAATTGATAAAAAAATAGTATGTATATTGATTACATTTTAATTTAAGGCATCAAGGCATTATTCAGTACAAGATTGCTATAAAAACTATATGTCTCTATCTCTTGATTTTGATAACAAAGGTATAATATACTGAAACATTCTGTTGCCATACTACTGTGGACAAAGTACATTTAGAAGTGTGAACTAAAGATTAAGTATATTCTGTTTTTATGCTTTTATATCTAATCTATGAATCCAAGCTGGATATGTTAGACACCTGGTTTGTCTATATACATGTACATGTAAATGCACTTGAATATGATTATATATTCTTTTTCCCTCTTTCGTTATACTACTGCACATTCAAATTTATCAAATGTGTGTATTACTAGAATGTATACTCACATGTGAGAATCATAAAGAATACATTTCAAGTCATAGCTAAATGAAATCTATTAAAAATTCTAATTTGCAAGATAAATTGAAGTGTGATTTATTGAAAACATATATTATACAATATTAATTTCAGTTTCAATCAATGAATTTTTAAGTCTGCAAACATCTAGGTGAGGAAGTATGAAAATTAATTATCAAACACCAACTTAATAAAGTGACCTGAAATGTCATGGAGTGGTCAAGCACATTCTTTATTCTTCAATAATGAGATACATTGACGCTAGTCTAGACTGAAATTGAGAATAAATATTATATCCACATTGAAGTACATGTACACAACTAAACATTTTACATAACAATAAAACAGTTACAGAGAAACTCATCACCCACAAATACATAATAATTACTGAATTAATGATAAAAAGTTAGAAAAAAAAGGAATATGTCGATGCATAGGGAAACAACTAGAATTATATTACAATACAAAAGGGAACAGAAATAATTTCTATCTTGAGCATGCCATTGCACAGTATATTTTTCTCACAATTGCGACATTCAAATGCTAAATTCAGTCTTTAAAAAATATTCATTAACATGCAATAAACATCTACATAATCAATTCATTAAAATCTGATTTTCTTTTCCTTTCTCTTTTCAATAAAGGCAAACCTCAACAGCAATGATTGTCATGTCATCAGTATCTTGGGATCATACAATCAATATTATATTCTATTCATGATGCAACATCTTCTTCAAGAAAGATCCCAATGTATAGATCATATTTATGGCTTAAAGATTGATTAATGTTGCCCCTTCCATACTGTTGGGGGCAGCAAATCTTGCTCCCAAATTTCATCAGTGTACCATAATTTTGGACCAAGCGTACATACATGTAGCTTCTTAACTAACACTAACATGGGTACATATGTTGTTTGAATTTATATGTAAACTTCATTCATATACATGAACATTTTGTTTCACAATACATAAATAAAACAATTATATAACAAAAAAATCAACAAGTGGTTTAGTTTCGCGTGTTTGAACTAATATGAGAGCAAAATGGTGGACATTTTCTTAACTCCAAAATTTGATTCATCCTTGTGTCGTGGTCATCCGAGCACACCACATGTCTCAAATGTTGAGTTCATCGCCCGGCCCCCCCACTCAGTGTTATTTAGGGTACGCATATGCGTGTTCCAACCGACCCCCCCTTTTCAGCAAAAGTCCGGTGTGTAAAGTCAATATGGCTCGACCTTTTTCTTTTGTATACGAGCCTTTTTCCGCACCCCCCCTTTTCAGCAAAAGTCCGGTGTGTAAAGTCAATACGGCTCGACCTTTTTCTTTTGTTACGAAAAGGACATTTTGGCAACACGCATGCGGTCATTTTGAAACCTGAGTGGGGGGGGCCGGGGTTCATCGTTATAGATACCTGATCATCTCTTTCTCTTTAAACCTCACTACCATTATCCTCCTCCTCCTCCTGCTGCATACCGGCTTTCTTGCGGTCCTCAATCATCTTGGCGAGGGAGTCCATGTCGGGTGCGGCTGAGATACTGTTGTTGACCTTCTTGATCTCTCTCCTTTTGGCCTGGCGGGACTTGATCAACTGCTCTCTTTCCTTCTGGCCCAGGAGACGCCCTGTTTTGGGTCGGGCGGAGCCCTGGGGCGTGGCGGGCTTAGAACCGGAGGAATTTGATGCGAGTTCATCCTCATCAGGGTCAAAGGCCTGTGAGATCCATCAAACAAATAAAGAAACAAAAATAAAGAAATATACATAAAAATAGATGAATGCACAGGATCCATTTTCATCAATCATGCTGAGTCAAGACTACTTCTCTTATTCTTAACCTTGGGTAATGTTTGCTTCTTTTGCTTAGATTAGATTATTTCAGTTTGAATACAAGACTCAGATAAAGCCCCAATCTCTTTGCAGAGATATGATCATGCTTCCTGAAGGTAAATAAACAGCTATTTAATTGTACATGGTATAATTATTCCTGGGAGAAATACATCAACTCTATATAGTTGCAATGACAGTAAAGTTTATATTAGTCTGACATTTTTATATTTCATATTTTAATATGAATATATCTACATCTTTTCAACAACATCCATGAAGCACAGATCCAACTGACAACACATCATGCAAAGTAAAACAAAGTATGAAGGGGACCCTTCCTTCATGGTAGAGTGGAAGTAGAAACATCTAGAAAAAATGTTAGTGAAAGTTTAAGTTTCAGAAAAATAAAACCAAGAAGGGGTGCAAAATATTTGAAAGTCAAGATCAATAATTGTATGAAGAGTCTTATCTGCAATTCATTCAATCATATAGAACTCTCTTGTATACTCCCAAAACATACATTTGTATCTGTTTTCAACAAAAATCTAAACATTTTTATGCTTTCAAAATTCCACTATTTGTTCAATCCGATTCCTGTTTCTACTCAAGACAACTCTTCAATGGAGGGTTTCTTCTTCTTCTTCTTCTTCTTCTTCTTCTTCTTCTTAAAAAAAAAATCCAGTTTGGTTGTTACTAAATTCATGTAGAGGAACAGATATACAGGAACATTCATTTGCCCGTGGGCACAATTAATGGAGTGATTTTCATGTGATATTAAAAATCAAAATAAAGATGAAACATATCTACACATAAAAGATGTCATGAACAAAAATACACATGTACAGAGTCAACTTGATGTGGATACCGTAATACATACGTACATGTAGTTGATTGGAGAAAAATAATGTCAGTGTATATTTCTTTTATGACTGAGAAATGTTATGAAACAAGTAAGGTTTGAAGTAAAAGAGTGGATATGAATGAAACACTGCATGAACTCATTTATCTTTTACAGATTATATTGTCATTAGGAAAAAAGAGAAATAAGGATCAATCTCCAACAATGCTTATTCAGGTAACAGTGAAGGAAAAACAAAATCAAGAAGATCACTTTTCTCTCATCTAACTGGATGAAATGTTTGATAGTGTAGTGAGTACAAATAATGGATGACACAAATTCAAAACTATGAGATACAAGTTTTCTGTGACATCAACCCAAACTTACTACTGTGGTGTAATTGGCATGTGTAGGGGAGTGCTAGATGAAAATTGGATTTCGAAAGTGAGTACCTTATTATACGGTACTAAGAATGATGTCATTCAACATGTGCAGTGGCATACATTCAAATTAAAAGCAATTTGATTAGCCTATGAAATTATCAGGTACTGAACATGTAAGAATACTTCAGAGAGTATGAAGATTGATCATCCATAAATTGTATTAACTGTAGGTGAAGTGCTAATTAATGATTTAATTAAAATAATTATTTCTTTAAAAAAATGAAATGTGCAGGGTTCATTTCAAGGAAAGAAAGAGTTGGTTTAAAGGATCAATCCAACATTAGGAAGTGACTTCACAGCAGAGTTGATGCTGGGTAACAATCTTAACCCCTTCAAAATAAGATCTACCGGTAAATGAAATACTGCAAATTCTCACTAAAACCTCAAAATGAAAGACTGACCTGTGCAACTGATCTTTCACTGCTCAGACAAAATAAGAACAGAGCAATCAAAATGATTATCCTTTTTACCTCTAAATATTTAAAAATATGGTTGGGTGGCTTATCATCATCCTTCCATATTATCAAGAATTTTTATACCAAGGCCAGGGTATATAAATCAGACTTGAATCAATTCATTATGATAATATACATGTACATGGTATAGAATTGATTTTGTATCTTGCTATAAGACTTTTTAAAAATCGACCAAGACAGACTTCATATTTGTACTGCAGTGAAAAATCAGTTTTTCTGAAATTAAGATAATTTAACCAGTATCAAATGATGAGGCATTTTGAACTCCAGAGTAGGAGGCGGTGAAAACTAAAAGTTGATCTTTTTGAAAATATAAATAAATAACTTGAAAAGTTGTTGATAAAGAACATAAAAAAGTAACTAAGAATTGTAATCATAAAATATAATGCAATTAACAATAATTCAAACTTAAATGAGATATATAAAATTAACTAAAAATTCAAAGTGAAAGTAATAAATAAAATGGGTGCACCAAAATATCGGTGAATCTTTAGAAATTCTTGCAAAGTTCTCTATTTTACATACAAATTTCTTCTTTTCTTCCTCCAAATAATGGAGACAAGCATGACAGCGTGGGTTGATGCTCTTGCTGAGCATTCCGCCCTAAAAATACAAGATTAATGATGTACAGATACCTAAAAGTGACTACTGGTACATTTTTATGAAACCTGTATCCTGAAAACATTTATGTTCCTTAAATTTGATCAAGCTAGAATGTTCAGAAAGTATTTTTTTCCACAGATCCATGTTACCTATGGCTTTACATCCTATCAAAGGAGACTATGTCATGATTTCTTTATGCCTTAAAAAAAGGCAAGTGCGGGAAATAAATTTGGCTTTAAAACAAGGAATCTTAAAGTATTTTTACTGCTGCTCTTTTGGTGCTATATTGAATGGTATTAAATAATTACCACGTATCAAAAAAGATATACCGGTAGGGATATTTTAAGACGAATACATATGATGATTGATAGGGATAAATATATTGCCTACCTGTTTGATTATCAACATAAAACTAAAGTCATCAGACAACACATGGAACACATGGATTAAAATAATCAAAGTTAGTATATGAACACCTTGGTTAATTTGAAAAAAACAATGTGTATATGTTAACGATCAATGAAGAAACTTAAAAAAACACTTTAAAACAATTTTTTTCTTCTTTTTTTCCCGCGCCAAACTTGACTTGCCCTTAGTTAAATATAATTAACAAGTACATTTGGAGTTTAGCTGTACAGTGTTAATCAAAGTCTTTTTAAAAAAGAAAATCCACTATTTTGGTAGGTGATGGTGTGTCTATAAGTCTTAGCATGTTGTCTAATAAACCATTTTGAATTGAATTTATACATGGATATTCCACTTTTTGATAGATCAGTAAAGTGTAATTAGAAGGGAGAATCAATTATTTCCTTATAATCTACCTGAAAGTGAACTTTGTTCCCATCAAAATTAATGAATGCATGAAGAATCAAGCAAATTAAACAATGTATCACAGTGGTAACTTACACTCTTGTGTCCTGCCCGATAGCTGGACTCATGTCTCTTGAACTGGCTATTAATCCGGTCAGCTATCTTTGTCATCTTCTCATCCTCTGACAGACCAGAATCCTCCGTCTCTAGGTAGTCCTTGAACTGTTTCTTATCCTCGCCTTTGAACTTCATTGTCTGGGTGCGTTCATACCGTACACGCTGCACACGCTCCTTCACCAGCGCTATCTGACGCTCTCTTTCATCCTAGACAGGAACAACAATGATTTGATGGATCTTTTATTTCTAGTTTGCAATACCATACAAATAGTTGATATTGAAAGAGTATGAAGAAGCAAGATTGATTTGATAAACATTTCATCTCTGTTCAAAGCCAATATACAAAGTATTAATATGGAAAGTGTTATAATTTCTTTTGAGCAAGCACTGTTTCAGTAGTCTGCCTTCCCAGGAGACGCTCCGTTTTGGGGAGGGCGGAGCCCTGGGGCGTGGAGGGCTCTGTGATTTTGGTTGGGTAGTAGCTTGGGATTGGGGGGGGGGGGGGGGACATGCCGGAACCATCTCTTACCTTCTTTTTATTCTCCACCATAGTTTTCTGTCTCTCTCCCAGTCCCAAGATGGTGGTCGCAGCATCCTGGATACGAGTCTTGCGCATTTCCAGTCGTTCTTTAAGCTGTGGAATGATAAAGAATGAGCAGAGTCAAGCCATCAAAATACAAAATATTGTTACTAAGAAAAATTGCAAGAAAGAAATTACTGAAAACATTCTATTTCCCTAAAAGTATACCGCACATCTCTAAATTGACCCTGAAAAAAAGGGAAGTGTGTTCAACAACTTACACAGTACTAGAAACTGCGAAGACTCAAAATTTAATGAGATTGCCAATTTGTGTTTGATTTTAATGATCTTTTGAATTTTTCTCATCCTTAGTTAATCAGGTGGGTTTCTGATTTTTTTCTTCTATTGTGTAAGAGTTATGCCTATTGTCATGACAACTTGATAGTACCTATCCTTATGCAATTGTCTCTCTGAAATATCTGCATTCACAGTCAGCTACATGTATGCACATAAATTAACCAATCATTTGCCATAACTTACATTGCTTGATATACCTCTCACTAACATATAGAATATATCCCAGATTTTCCCACTATTGGCTGCCGGAGCTATAAAGCTAGGGTAATAATTTCCTAAGCTCTTTGGAAGCGCATAGAGACTTTATATCATGATGTGTTATGCGCTTTACAAGAATAGACTATTATTATCATTATTAGTTTCAAGATCCTAAATCTCTTATCTTCCTGATTTTATTCAAATCATTGATGTCAGGGTTCACTTCTACTTCATTAAATTCTAGCATTGGTATTCACCTCATTTGCCCTCTTCTCTCGCTCCTTCTCCATCTTCCATTGTGCGTTTCTATGGTGAGAGAGGAGCATCTTAGACAGGTTTTGCTTCTCATCCTCAGACATGTCCACATCCAGCACCGTCTTCTCTCGCATCAGACCAGGACCAGCCTAAAACAAGAGAGGCACAAGCAAAGTTAACATAAGAACATACTTGATGATCTCTTTCCGTCTGTTTACCTATAGCAAGTGGTATTTTTCAGGTGACTTGTCAAATGATCAGACCAGGAATTGCTGCACACAATTATTAGGACCACAAGAAAAGTCATAAACCAAGACCAGAGTAGGACAAGAAAAGGAACCAAGGCATACAACTCTTTTGAAAGAATAAAATAAGACTGTGCTAAAAAAAGGGGCTGTTTTGTATGTCCATATGAGCAGGAGCAGCTAGACAGAGAGAGAGAGAACAAAAAGGGGAAAACTGTGACATAAGAAACAAACACACACATAAAAATGCAAAAAGTTGTGAGGCAGTCCAGACTAGGTCCACACCAGACCTGAGGCAAGATGATGAACAATGGTATACAACAACACTGATTGGTCAACCATAAGAATGCCTGGCAACCTTATGTTTCTTGAGATGAACAGAATCCTCACCTATGACGGGGAAGCTAGGTGACCAATAATCTTCACCTTATTTTTCTGGCTTAGCACACCAAGTATACCAAGATAACAGAAGTCCAGAAGATATAAAGACAAAATCTTGCTTTTTTTTCTTGCTTGAATTAGCACACACAAGTTTCTTGTTAGTATAAAGTGCAATTTAGTACCAATATAATATATCTTAATTCTTTCATGCATATTGTGGGTATTAAGTTCAGCTTCATATATTTGAGGACTTTCAGGTGTAGAATCCCATTTTTTAGTCAACAGCTCTATTTTGTATGTAAAGAATTACATATACAGCTAGAGTTAGGAGAGAAGTTAACATACAAATTGTTATTATCCCTACATGCTGTACTTCAACTTCACTTGGCAATGTATGAATGGTTAATCTTGCATATTAAAACCTGGGTAATAACATTCAAATGCATAACATGCATACAATAAGCCTGAATACAATTTAACATAAAAATGGAATATACAAATATACGAGGAAACTTTTAATATACATTGACAGTGTTCACATGAAATTTATTCTACTTACAAAGTTACAGTGTTAAAAATAAACATGATTATAACTAGGAATGCAATTGTTCATGTTTCAAGTGAAATTGATGTGATTGGTAAAAAGTTAGTAAAACCGCATTTTGCTTTTATTTATTCCCTCTGACCTACTACATACCTCCCTGCAATTAGGGGTTTCTAATCCCAAGAACATAAACAAAAGTCCATGATGTAAATATTAGCTTCCCAGACAATTTTCACTTTTTTTTGCTATTTTTTTTTAGCTGGCATGGCTCTGCTTTTATTAATGTTTGGATGACTTCAAATAACAGCAACAGTAAAAACCAGTTACTTTCCAAATCCACCTTTATTTAGATGTATCATTTTTTCACTTATAATATTTCATGTTTTTAAGTGTTTGCATTTCAATGGTCATGCTGTTTTAATGTAAAACATTTTCTTGGCTGTAATGATTATTCAAATACAGTCCACACATGCAACACAGAACCATCTCCACAATTACATAACAATTAGCAAATCAAAGTGAATAAAACAATCACTGTGATCAACATAGCAGGTACATCTGCATTCCTTCATAATGGGAATTATTAAAAAGAACATCGCTAAAGACATGCATATACATTTTGCATTATGTTTATCATCTCAATATTCTGATGAGAGTACATGTATAAAGCAATCATAACAATGAACCTACATGTACATATTGCCACATAGCTTGCCCAAGTCATAACAGAAATAATGATCGTAAACATTCTATGAGCGCTATGTAAAACTGCAGCAACACATCCACATTCATACAATAACACATGCACATCCATACCAACACCTACTGATATTCAGATTGGTTTGGGTGATGAAGTGTTAGCGAACTGCACATTCTTTTTAAATGGCAAATCCCAGCATACCATAAATTTGAGAACAGTTTTTGTTTTGTTTCACAAATGAAGATGATTTGGACTTGTGGATATGCAATTCATGTACAGGTCAGTTGAAGACTGGAATGGCATGTTACATACAGGCAACATTTTATTTTATTTGAAGTCTTTAGTTAAACAGATAAAAAACAGCACCTCTAATGTACTACATAAAAGCAGTACTGTGTGCAGTCTTCATTTTTTCAAAACCCAAGGGAGCAATCCATCAAACATGCTTCACAAAATGTATCAACAACATTCAAAACATGGAACATAGTTTTTTTTTTCCTTTTTTTTCTTCAAGGCTGCCATTATGCTCTGATGACATTTGCTCACGGTCATGTCTCATCAAAGCTATAAGGTTTTAGGTTGTTTAGAGGTGAGGTATAAGCTTACTCATCAATCAATAATATTCAAATTAGGCAAGACCAAGGGGCTGAAATTCTCTTTCACGATTGATGAAAAAAAAAAACCCTCAAAAACACCAATAACACCATTTTTAGGCCAGGAATCATTGCATCCACTACATATTACACAACATCATTTTACAACATAGATTATGCAAGGCTTTCCTGCACTTTAACAGATATAATATGATTCATCCGCAAACATGATTTCAAATTGATACCGCGATGATCCAAAATCTCGACCACATTCATAAAAAAGAAAAGATTCCCAAACAATTGCATATTCTGACAAAAAACACTGTACTTTGCCACATACGAGAACTGCATTTAAGACTGCCAACACTGATGGTTTACTCTGCCTTGCACATGCATTCACTGCAGTTTCATATAGAAGGGCCGGTGTGAGGATCGAGGGAGCTACATGTTCTGTGTTCATATAAACAGGTCTTTGTTTGACCATTTCTCAATTAGCATCCAACTTAAGATATGGCTTTTAGTCAGCACATCATTTGACTACTACAGCTAATTGATCTGAATTACAGAGGGTTCTTTGCCCTTGTTATGGACCCCTAATAGTTTGAGCTTTGCATTAGCTAGGGTTTGTTTTATGCTCCCCGATATCAACACTGAACATGCAAAGATGTTTGCACCATCTTTACAGGGTTTGAAGACTTGTACTCTAGTGATTTCATTGCCTGACATAGCATGTTTACAGAGATAGTAACTCTCATGAATAATGAGAGTGTCACAGAGACTGTCCCAGAGTCTTTTATAGCATTTTCTATGAGCTAAACTGCAATAACAGGTGTAAAATGCACCAGAAAGTTGAAAGTCAAATTTTAAAGACATATTTATTAACTCCCAAGTAGTTTGAACACAACACTGCTAATCTTAAAATTAGAACAGAATAGTGCTTCATTAAAAACTGGCAAATTTGATTACCACATTCTTCAAGAAATAAATGCAACATGAAATATTCTGTTTTCTACTATATAGACATTATTTTTTAGTTACATCCAAATTGTTAATCTGTTATATTTTAGCAGATGCATCTGCTTAATAATTAATATAAGGGATTATATCATTTTGATAATTATGGCAATGTTAAAATTGCAAGAATAAACCTCTGTCTGCCAGGCAATACAAATCACTAGAATGAGAGGAGAGGGGGTGGGGGAGTGGGAGGGGGGAGGGGGTGGGGGAGGGGCATGGTTCTACAAAGCCTTGCCTTGCTTTTGCATGTATGTGGCTGTTTTCTGCAACAACTTCAAGCAAACCTCAACTCACCACTTTGTCAGCTTTGGGTGGTTCCCCAAAACTCACCCCTTTCTTGCCCTTTTTCTTGGGCTTCCGGGGTGCTTGAGAGGGGTCAGTGACAGGCTAAAAACAGGTACACAGTCAGTTTAACATATAGGTTCCTATTGATAGTGCTGCATAAATTGCACACAAAATGTGAATTCGTCCACACTAAAAAATTATTCACTCAGAACCCTTTCAAAAGATTTATTTTCTGAGGGTCAGATAGCATACTTAACAACAAATCTGAATTCATCCACACACAACAACATTATGTAGTCAAAAGACTTCCAGGAGATTTATACACTGTGGGCGTGTTGAACAAATTAGGGATAAAATATGATATATGTTGGCAGTGTTGTTGATAAGAATGATAACTTGCCTTCCCATTTCATATTCTCAAATGTTAACAGACTTTTAGTATTAGGAAACTTGTAAATGAAATGACTATCATTGTTAATTAACCAAAATATAAGGACAGTATTACATACAGGTACGTGGTACCGGTACTGTTGTTGATACACCGTTTACAAAGAAAACCCCTATTTATGCTATGAGCAAAAAAAGTGAAAGATTTGACATAAATCAAAGCTTACCTCGGCTTCAAAGTTCACCTAATTGGTTCCAGGAATGATTGAATGAAATAGGATTGATGTATAAGATGATGAATAAGATTATCAAGTTATAGGGTGTGAAGGAATACAAGATACAAGATTCATGGAAAAAATTAAGAAACAGGTATACACAGGTGTAGTTGTTGAAATCATTGATTGGTTCATTTCTCATTTAATTATGCCAAATTAAATCCTAAAGCCAATAATCCATCTGGTGAGAGCTAAAAGGGTGTTAAATCATTTAATTTCACAAAGAGTTAAATCCTTCTGACTCTCAACAGATAAACTGGTATCTTGATCACTCTTGTATCTTATGCAAAATGGTACATGCAAATTTCATTTAAAGAGTTATAGTTATGGAGAATCAAATTCTTGAAGCTAAGTTCACACATTCAATATGATCTGCTGAGAGACAGAAGGATGTTGACACTATGTACGATGATACGAGTTAATGCCTTGCTGAGAACTAGAAGGGTATAATTCTCATTTGTTATAATAATAACATTGAATAAATGTCTTCTGACTTTCATTAGATATTGAAAATTGAAATCGGAAAGAATAGACATACCATCATGAAAACAAGAGATCATAATGTATTTCCTCATACCTTCTTCTTCTCCTTCTCTCTTTCAAAAGAGACCTCTCTCTTCTTCTGTTCTTCTTGGGCCAGTCTCTCTGTTTCTCCTCGCTCCTCCGCTGCCTTGCGTCTCTGCTCTCGCCGGGCAGCCAAGCGGTCTTGCATCTAAATATTGGAATAGATTACAAATATTTGATGATTCCTGGCATTGGCTCATAATATCATTACACTTAATTGTGTTGAATACAGTAAGTCTGATGTATATGAGATTTAAACACAATCTGATGACTTTTAAGGAATCCACAGCATTTTACAATACCATTTCTTTCCACTCCTTATCATATTTGTCTTTGATTCCATATATCAAAGTAATCTCAATAAAAAGATTTGTACACAACACAACATACATATAAACTTAAATTCTGCATAAGGTATTTCTATTATAAAAAATGCATGTTAAAGGGGCATGCTATACATAGATTCAGTAAATGTACTTTGAAAATTATATCCTCAACACAAATGTTCATGACACAGAGAAACTGTTTTGTAAAGAGATGAGGAGATGACTGACCAGCTGATTCTGTTTGTTCTTCTGCTCCACTGCTGCCTCTTCCTTCTGAGTTTTACTCTTCTCTGCAGCATGAATCAGAGCCACAGCCATCTCATCTTCATAGTTTCTATCTTCCATTCTCTGCTTCCTGGCGGCTATCTTCTCCATCGCCTGACGACGTTGCTTCTCAAGCTGAACTTGCATTGCCTAACAAGCAAGGTTGAAAAGAAAACATTCCATTTCATGATCATTTGTTTGAAAGGATTTTGACCTGATAAACACTTTGTGAAAGAGTACCTCAAGGACCATGCAATATCATTTTGCTACCTCTTGGTTTGCTTGCGTGAGAGCATTAACAAGTGAAAATCTGTTTGAATATGTAAAGGCTCAAGTAATGGACTGCATACCTTGCAGAATGCTTTATAAGAAGAAATCAAATTTCTTTCACCCTGCAATCAAAGTGAAATTTACAGCAAAATATTATATACATACATACTAATAATGATATAGAATGGCTTTCATAGAACACAAGGATACATCATACTCGCTTATCAAGGTACATGTATCTTTATAAATGAATTACCCTTTTCTTAGCAGCAAACTGGGCCTCAATTTCCGCCATCATAGCCTCTGCATCAAACTCCTCATTTGGACGACGTTTACGCTCTGAAATTGGAGAGAGTTAGAAAAATAAGAATTGAGCCCAGTCTAGAGAGAGGTCGGTCCCTATCAAATATATGGCCATGTTGACACATACATGTAGGCGATGAAGCATTAGAAGCATTACTGTCTTTTTACACAAACAACACCAACATAATAAACCCTCCTCCTAAGTAATCAATTCCAATTCCAATGTCAATTTCAATTTTTCTAATAACACAAGTTTCAGTAATCTTTCTAGTCTTAGTCTGTAATGTCTGCCTTACATACTTTCCTCTCCTTTTCTCCATCTCTCCATTTCTCTCTTTAACTTTCCTTTTAAGTACATCCCTCTGTATTTCTCTATCATCTACACCCATTACCTCACATTTCCTCGCAATACCAAACACTTTGTACAGAATATAACCAAGCAATCCCACAACTGACTGAGAACTGGTAGTAATAACATCACAAACACATGACTGAGCTGTTAATTTGTCTAAATCAGATATTAATCTCCATTTTACCAAAAGATTCACATATTTTTAAAAATTTCTTGTCTTGATTTTCCTCAATTTATTTTTTGGAGGATATATGCAAATCTGTCTGCTTTTATCAAAAGCAATTATTTGGTTCCAAAGATGTCTTTTAAGTTTCTGCTTCCATTTTCCATGTTTCACATCAAATAGTCACTTACAAGCGCTTCCACAAACAGCACTGCCCATAGGACACTTCCCAAAGAAATGTAGAAGTGTTGTGATGTTATACATCTTTCAACTTGAGAAACATAGCTTAAAAGAAAAACCTAAATATTTCTTCAAAACATAGAGCCTCATAACTTCAAAAGGGGCAATATTTCAAGAGTAAAGGAAATTATTTCTTTTGGTTCAATCTGAAAGGAAATCACAACAATCCTACATCGTTTTATTCTTACCATTAGTAAGTTTGACTAAGTATAGCCCCAAATCTCAATTTTTAGCCAATACCCTGCATTGGTTATCCCATCAATCAACTACTCATCTACACCTTTGGCAATAAAACACATCAAATCTGACCAAGACATAAAGTACCCCACACTCTATACAAGTTTGGAAGTGAGAGGGTGAGAGGGGAGTACTTGAAAAACACTAATAGGCTTGCAGATATCAAATAGAGTGAGTGGGAGAAAAACAAGGAGAAAGTAAAGATTAGGACACAAATATAGAATACTAAAACTTTTTTTATCCCAACTTCAAAACCACACTCATCATCATCATCATCCTTGCAGTTGTTAGTCATACTGTACACAATGGACATAGGGGAATAAAGCACAAACACACTTGAATTAGTAAACTTTCACATTGTCACGACTGGTACTTACTTTTGTCTGTAAAATAATGGAAGTGACAAAGTTTACATTAATTAGTGATGGACAAACTGACCAGTATGTTTTGAACATTAAAAAACGGAACAATTTCCCCCCCCCTCCCCCCCCCCAAAAAAAAAAAAGAAAAAAAAAAGAGAGAGTGAACGAGAGATTCAAGGTGAAGATTATATATTACTATTCGCAAAGATTTTTTCTACTTTGACTTAATGATAAATCTAACAGCCTTGAACATGAATTGAGTTGAGTTGAGAGCCAAGTGTAAAGTCAAGTGAGTAGTTGAGTCACTCCTAAGTACATGTATCATTCAAGACAACTAAAATGTGAGTTGAGACTGAATCAAGTCATTGCAGTTATAGTGTTAGAGGTTACCTTTTACTTACTAGGCCAGTGTCAAATTGTAACAATTATAAGTATTCAATGCAAAGTGAATTAGTTTAGATCATACAATATAAAAACTAGTTTGACCGAGGTAGCTTTATGTATCGTAAAATAATTTTTACTTATAACAAAAGCGCTTGCGCTAAATCATTAATCACACTTGTAACTTCTGAGCTCAAATGAACCCACTGATTTCTTCAAGTTACACTGCACATTTCTGATTCTCACCGTTCTCAATGGCTTCCTGCATCTCCTGCTCCAGGTTCTGAAGATCTTGCTCCTTCTGCTCCAGCTCCTGGTTGACATCTTTCATCTCTGCCTCCTGCCTCCTCTCCCTGGTCTGGTCCTCCTCAAGAGCCTGTAGTATGAGCAGAAATCACAAACTCAATTTTGTTACAAATGCTTTCAAGATTCTAAGAATTACAACAAAAAAAAAGTTAAATTGTACTTATGTCTGTAATACACAAATAGATGTGCTCAGAGAAGATACAGGACTTGAAGCTTAAGACATAGGGAATACCATGTTAGATAGGAAGTCCTGGTCCATCGTATCACAAGAAACTGGAAGGACTTGGCTAGAGTAAAAGTAATCAAGGACTACCACCTTGCTGACAACGACACCTTTGGTCATTGATACCCCCTACCCCCTGACAATTACCCCCTTGTACACTGATAATTAAATAATAATAATATCACAATATTTATACGGCATAAATTAAACGTTTAAGTTTGTCTATGGGCTGTACAAGCAAAATGTAAAACACGATTCCTATTATTTTATGAACATGGAGGTATTACCTTTTTTCTATCTGCATACTCATTCTCTAGCTTGGCAATCATTGCATCTAGTTCCTCGGCAGTTCTGCCACTCTCTGCAAAAACACAAAAATATCAAATATAATATAACTACCGGTATTGCATATTATTAAGTATTTCAATGGTTAATCAATTCCACAAATCAAAATATGTTTGAGTATATTGAAGTCCTTGTTTTTGAAATATTAATGAAAGAAAAAATCTATAGTGAAATTAAAGCATCACTTTGCTTGATTAGTTAGGTTATCAAGTTGATAGAACTGTAAACTTTAATTTGATTTGATACATATGGGACTTTTCCTTCAACTTACCCATAACATAAAAGTCATTTCATTTGTCGAAAAGATCTTCAATCTTGGTAAAATTCAATGTAGTTTCTTTGACATATATGGCAAGAACTGCTCAACGGTCAATTACCAACACCAACAGATTTTCTAACTTCAACTTCGAACCCAAAACTATACCTAAACCTAAACCTAAATCCAAACCTTAAACCTAAACCTGTTTCAAACTTTAACCACAACGCTGCATCTTTGATGAAATTGAAAACCTCAGCAAATAATCACAGCAGCAACAAAAGGCTGGGTCATCGGATGAACAACTGACTTTTCTTGTGACCCATCATTGCACTCACCATTCTTCATAACCTCCGCCTTCTTCTCCTCCAGCTCTTTGTCCATGGTCAGCAGGGCGCCCTCTCTAGCCTGGATCCTTTTAGTCATCTCCTCAATCTCTGTGGTCATCTCAAGGGTGACCGTAGTGTGGTCAAACACAGTGACCGCCACATTGTCCAGCCATCCCTCCCTTCGGGCTCGGCGCTGGGTGGCCTTCATCTGGTGAAGGAACTCATCATTCTATGATGAATGATTGAAAGGGAGGCAATAGCATTGGTAAAGGTATGGACTTAGTGTAAATGGGAAAGTCTACAGTATTCTAGACCTCAAAGTCATGCATCCAGGACATCATCAGAGTTGTAAGTATACCTAAGTAATGTTGACAGTCCTAATAGGGCTTGGATCAGGCCTAATAACAAGGAAATTACAATTGTGACCTATAAAGTTAGTTTATGTTTCTTTCCCCTGAGAAGGTATGGGACAGCAAATGATGGAATACCTTGCACTTGCCGAAACAGGCCATTCCTGCATGGTGTAACTATCTAGTCTTAAGACAATGAAGAGAACTTATTTCGATCAAATCTGGTCCAGAAATCACCAATAGACTCATACAGCCTAAAGTTTCTGGTTTATCGACGAGGTCTAAAAAATACATTATCCCTTTAAGCCGTGTCAAACTCTTTCAATAGACTTTACAAGAGCCGCATTTGAGATTCAGTCGTGTGCAAAGAATTCATTTTGGGAAGGCTGAGTTCAGAAATGCTTGAATCCTTGAGATATGCAGACTTGAATGAATTAGCTGTGACTAAAGACAAAGCTTTATTGGATCTAAAAAACACAAGCATTTGAAAACAAACTCTTTTAAATTTATGTAATATCCTCCTTTGTGTGTCAAACAACTTTTCTATATACTGCAAACAACCTGACTTCCTGGATACCATGTTTAAAGCTTATTTACATGAAAGAAAATAAATAATAGCAGGGCCGTTAGAATACCTTCCCCTACACAAATCTGAATAACTAAGAAATCTGTAAAATGAAATAAAAGTATTGTAAGAATTCTAAGGCTTTTCTAAAGCATTCTAAGGCATAATGCTACAATATGTATTTTGGATGCCGAATACGTGATAGCTTTTCTAATATGATGCAATATGAATAATGAAAATAGGAGAAGCATATATATGACATGGAGAGAAGTGAATTGTAGAATATGTACAGGACAGGCCCTAGCTCACATCATTGGTGTGATGTGCATGTTACCTTTATGACTTTGTTGGTTTCTGAGAAGAATAATTCTTTGAATGAGTGTCCCACACCAGACGCTATCGATGCCATACTATGTCGCTTATCTAGGCCACCTGGAGGGCCTTGGGGTTTGCTATTATCCCCCTGATGATGAATGCAATGTGAAGAGGATGGTGGAGAGGCAGGGGTGTGAATCGCAGAGGAAAGTAATGGTGATTAGAGATATAGTTTGATTATAATGCTGCATGAGAATAGCTACTCCCCTCTGAGAAGTAATGAGTGCTATAATAAACTTCTGCAAATACTGTATCATGATTGACAGAAAAGACACATTATTTACAGAGGCTATTAGGCACTACAGTTACTCTCAGAAGGGTCTGTGACAGAGCTAAGCTGAACATGAATATTCCATTTATATTGTGAAGGGGGGGGGGGGGGTATTTTATATACCGGTACAATAATTGGAGAGAATAGAAATCTCACAATGAGACATAATTATATCACAATTCTTTTGTTTTATTATTATTGTTTTATTACACAGATTTAAAAAGTGAAGTCAATTTTGTAGGCAAAACATTCTTGCTTTCATTTCGATCATATCAATTGACATATTTGCGTCATAACATATTGTTTAGAAAAGGAACTAATCTACTTAAACCCAAGTAAAATTCATTTAAAAATAATTTCCTTTAGTTGGTAATTTCTCCTAAATGGAATATTCGTGTTCATCATATTGAGCAAAGGTTTATATGTGAACAGTTATAGACAAGCGAAGCAAACTTATAATGTATAATGCTTAAATGGCTGGCAATAGTGAAGTAAATAATACATGCAAGTTTATTATCTACTTTGCAAACAGATACCTGCCTTCAGTTTATAAAAACTACAGGCAAGTTATGAATGAGATATACAGTTATATGAGGATATGCACTTTTATTAAACTTCAAGAAAATTACATTAATATGCAATAAGTATGGCAAAGTAGGAGCACTATAAAAGCATCTGTAACTGCATGTATATATATATGGAAAGCATTGAAAGAACTATGTAGTTATAAAATATTTATGAAAACAAGCATGAAGCATGATACAAATGTGTGACCGTGTTGCATTGTAAAATATAGGGATAATCTTGCTCAACAATTTATGACAATGAATTCAAAGCAAAGCAGCTGATAAAAAAAGGATATGAATAACAAAAACATAATGCAACAGAATATGATAATGCATTTAAAAAAATGATTTCTAAACATTTACTAACAAATGAGAGAACTAGCTTTGCTGGTGAGCAAGTGAGATCTAAATAAAGGTAGAAGTGAAGTATGACAAGAGATGGGATAACTAACCGGGAAGCCTTCTAGAACATGATGGAGAGCATTGACCTCTACACTCTGTTTCTGTTGAAGCTCTGATAACATCATGACAGCAAGCTCCTCCTCAATCTCTTCCATCGATAAACGCTTCTCCTGAACCAAGAAACGCCGCATCACTGGTGGGTAGAAGAACAATTTGGGAGAGGATGGGAGATTTTAAAATTTTGGTCTTTGTGCTGGGAGATTATTAATGACATTTAACAAACTGTGGAATCTTGTTTCTTCTCTGTCAGTTCATCTGTCTGTCTATCTATCTGACGGTCTGTTATTCTCTTTCTCTCCCTCTCCCTCTTTCATTTGCTTGATCATTTTATGTAATACCTATGTGTACATGTAATGAAACTTTCACAAGTTCCAAGAGTGGTCTACATAATGTAAAATTCTCTACATCAATGAGTTTAACCCACTGAATATATCCAAATTGTAAAAAAAAGGAGAAAATTCTTGCAGTGACAATGGCCGTTATGAATGATTCATGACAGTTGTTTGTGTTTACAGTATTGTGATGCTCTAATAATATGCTTACTTTCTATCTTGATGTTTATAGCACTCTTGAGAAGTCGATGCTGTTGCTCCTGATACTCAGAGACCTGCGTAAGATGTCTGGATAACTCCTCCTCACTCAGTCCACTCACGTCTACATCACCAAACTCAAGATCAGAATCCTCACGTAGCTGACGTCTCTCCTCTTTCAGGGCTTCCAGCTGGGCTAACAGGTCCTGGGTCAATGCATGCATGATTTGGTTTTTAGAATTATTGATTACTGCGTCTACGTGCTTTACTCACAGTTAACGATCCAGCTAAAAACAATGGAAAAATTACCTAACAAACAACATGAAATTCCTTTAAATACATGGACGTATGCACCTTTTATATGATATGGTGGTAGTCTTGGGTATTACAGGAACACATATCTTAATAAAATAAGATATGATGTTAATAATATGATAATAATTATAACAATAATAATTTTGTTTACCCAAGGAAGCCGTATCACCTTCAATGCTGTTCTTCCTGAGGCCCCTGCAATTACTATTACCCTAGCGATTGCCAAATACCCATTCACACCTGGGTGGAGAGTGGTTAATGTTGGTTAATGTCTTACCAAAGGACATTATTGCTAAGCTTAGAGTCAAACCCTCAACCCTTGTATTTAGAGTCAAGTGAATGAGCCACTTTATCACAACACAATAATGATGTCTTGTATAGTGATGGTATCTGCTCCAATATCTAACATATGTAACAGTTCAACTTGGTAGGTGCACTGCTTACATGTATACCATTTTACAGTATAGGAACAATATCTAAAAGATAATAATATGCAGGGAAAGATTGATATTAAATTGACATGATTAGTTCTTTAAAGTGAAGAAATACGTCTTGAGTAACTTCTTTGAAGGAGTCCATGATAACAGCTGTATGGATACAATGGTTATGAAAAAGTGGACTAGCAGGTCGTGATTGCATATTGTTTCAAGTTACTGATCTATGCTGAAAAGCTATGCAGGAGGTATTTGATATAGAAAAAAATTACTGGAGTACACTTATCCATCTATGATCTAACAATGTTTTAATACTACATTTCACCCTGAATAACCTTCTATTCAATACAATTAATTTTGACGTCTTTTCAAAGAATTAATGATATAATGTGACACTTTAAGTATATTTCAAATTATGTTCTAATTTTGTCAATTATGTGAATACTTTTTTGTGAAATGTGTAACAAATAAACTTGAAACTTAAAACTTGAAACAATGTTTGGATTTTGAAGCAAGCTAGCCTACCTTGAGTGCTAGTTCTTCCAGCCTTGTGCGTTCCTTGGAGTTTGCCATGGCACCATCCATGAGAGTGACCAGGACATCTCGCTCACTGCTCTGCTTCTTATCTACCTCATCCATCACCGTAGAAACTAGGGATACCGGATCTTAGGTGCAAACAGAGTCGTGATAAGATGATCAATTTCAAGTCATTGCAATACATGTCCAATTAGCGTAACTGATCAGTGTATTAAGATGATCGCCTTCCTTCAGCAGGGTTAAGACCACATATCCAGTAAGATATTAATGCTGATATCAATAAATGTTCGAGCCACCCTTATACCTTGTAACGTATGGGATATTAACTGACCTTGGACTTTCCCTCATACATACACATAGATAATGTATGCATGGCTGTGTTAGTGCATATTGAAGGGAATGAAAAATTATTACACATTTTGGCATCAAGAATTAAGAAACTCTTAAGAACAACACACAAAATCCCTTGCTCTGATATATGACTAGAAAGTGAAATAGGGAAAGTGATGGGCAAAATGCATTTCATCACAAGTCACTTTGTATCTAGACATATTTTTACCTACTATGTTTGCAAGCTTTTACCATATCTTGAAGTGTATGGATGATGCATTTAAACATGTGTTTGTGAACTTTTTATATATTTTGTTTACACAAAATTGACATGGAACCAATTTTGCACAAGAAATTTACTACATAATCTCGTTTTTAGCATGTTTTACATCCCAAATTATCATATTTCTTTCAAATGAATGAAAACAAATATTCAAGTAAACTGTTCACATAAAAAAGGGTGAAAATAGACAAGGTAAAGCCAGGCATTAAAATCCAATCTGTGAGCATACATATGACAAGCATTACACTAAACTTAATTTATGCAATCAAAATAATAACTAATGGAAGTGTCAAATGAATTGGTGCTTATCATCTTGCCTTCAATTTGAATTACCTTGATTCATTACAAGAACATCTCCCATGGCTGATGTAGTTGATCATAAGGTAGATGGAGATGGTGCACACATGATGGAAGCAATGCACATGAGGTGATACAATGAAATAAGTTCTCCCACTGAATGGATCTTATTAGAAGGTTAAAGTGTTATAGAGGTCATGTCTATCTAGTGAGCTATCTAGCGTTCTGTCTAAATGCAGCTTTAATATGATGGTGTTAATATATCGATATATATATATTAAAGGTTATGTCATGCAAGATTGAATTCTTGTTAGTGAGAATGGGTCAATGATATCAAATGCAAGTGTTAGATTCAAATAGAAATGTCTTCATTATGACGTATCAAAAAGATTCATTTAGGACTTTTATAATCTTATCGTTGTTATTATAAACAAACAACAAATTCAGGATACTGAAAGGAAGAAAATAATGAAAAATAATATGACACAATTGACTCAGTTATCGTCAACATAATTGCACCTATCACATGGGCAAGCATAGTATCAATGAATGAATAGTAGATTACTAGAAATATGTGGTTATAAATACAAAGCAATATATAATACAGGCAGTCTAAAAACAATTCACATGCACCTCAATCGCAATAAGCAATATCGTGAATAAGCAGCCTTCTACAACTTGGCACAATCAATGAAGGTTTCAATTTCTTCAGTTTCACCTTTACAGGAACAATCACCCCTAGTTCATATTTGATCTAAAAATCTTATATCAGCCACAACAAAGATGGTAGGTATAGCATTTAATAAAGTGCATTCTTGCCTTCAACATTTGTTTAATGCAAATGTAGATGACTAGGTCTGTCATGTTAAGAGATGAAGTGAATATCTTTTCTGAACTTTAAGCAACTTTAAGTGCATGTAAATGAGATGAGTATGAGGATATTAAAGTGCAAACTATTATATCAAAAAGGAAACAAACTAATGTAAATGAAGTGAATAAAACAATATTAATTGGTCAAAAACAATGCAAGTTTCTGAGGTATAAATAGGTGCATTAGTAAATGGTATATACAAAATAAATAAATGGCTTATAAGATTTGGTTATTATTGACAAATGCAAAAGTGTTAAATTCATATGAAAAGTCCCACTTTATAAAATAAATTATTTACCCTGGATTACTTTTATTCATTTCCTTAATAAATAATTAAAACCCCCGAAACACAATATTTTCATTCTTGCTCCTTGGACAAAATTACAAAAATATAGGATAAAGGTCATGAAGTCTAGACTAGATTTAAAGTCATTTGAAGTAATAACTGAAATTGTAAACAGCTCTCCCCTATGCTCTAATGAAAGACAGATTCTAAAAGTAAATCTTAAACAAATCTCCTTACTCCTAAGAAAAACCTCCACCAAAGTATTATGAGATAGTGAATTATGATCACATTCCCACCACCACATATATACATGTGAGATCTTGAGAGGAATGCCTTTTACCCGACTTTGTGGCATGCGCTGCATCCGCTTTGGCATTCTCCTTCTCCTCCAGCAAGAGCTGTTCTTGGATGTCAGACCTAGTAAGATGCTTGGCCTGCTCCCCTTTCTTATCACCAGCCATCTTGGCTCTCCTAGCTGCCAGCCTCTCCCTAGCAAGCTGCTTTTGACGCTCCTTGTCCTTCTCGTAGCTACGGATGGAGGTAGAGTGATAGCAAAACAGGATTAAGTTGAGGTGAAAGCAAGTGGGAGCAATTTACATTCAAGGACACATACAAACTCTGTATACAGTGCTTTACATACCATATTGTCTGGAGCCAGGAAGGCTTTAATCGTATAGTTTAGCAGACTAAACGCCCTTCTGGCTCTCAACTCACAATTGAAGTTGAAGTACTTCACTTTGATAAGATTTTAGAAAAATCATGGAGGAATAAAGTATATTTCCCTACATTTTTGATGCCTTATAAATCATGCTTATATAATTAGATAAATGTTGCGAAAATGTAAAAAATGCGATTGTATATAGTTTATCCAATAAGTTTGATCAATGACAAATTACTGCTACATATTGGTCTAGATTTACATACAAGTGGTGCGTATACATGTTTGTACACTAATGTGCTACTACCAGATCCATGGTACATGTATATCAATGTCCAAATGATTCAAATTTGTATTTTTCTTGCTATTGTACCTTTTTTACTGCTGGAAAATCCCAGTAAGAGTGATGGATATGATGACAATGACAATTACACTATGCTAAATACTACATGTACATTTCTAGCAATTTATATACTTGTGTATTTACAGACATGTCTCACTAATTCTATTTGTGTGGACTAGCTTACTTGGCCTTTCTGGTCTTCTCATGTTGCTGTGCCAATCCAAAGAGGGCCGCAGCTGCCTCAAACTTCTCCTCATCCTGCAGCTTACGTTGATCTCTCCTGAGCTTAGCCAGGGCCAGCTGTCTCTCCTTCTCACTCTGTAGTGTATCGTCCTGACTCCTCAACGCAGCTAGCAGAGCATTCTTCTCATCCTCAAAGTGGTTGTTCAGCCCTTCAAGAATGTTCTAGCATCACAAAGAGAGAAAGATATTATATACTTGGCTCAATGTTTATGAGATGTCAGCTCATAAACTACCATGCATAGAGCTTGTCTGTCAGGTCGATGTTTGAAAATTAGAACAGAAAAGGCAGCAGACTACTGTACATTTGCTTGGGACATTTACTCTGTATGCTAAAGTTTGGAGAAAAAAATATAAAAAGGAGTATGATATTACTCCAAGATGAAAGCAGACCAGATATTGCATATATTTGTATTGAAAATACAAAATACATTGTGGGTTGGTGTTGAACATGGGAAAGAGATAAACCAAAAGAAAGACAAAAGCAGGACAAAGCAAGAGAGAGACAGAGAGAAAGAGGGAGAGAAGAGCTAGAGAGGGGAAAAAAAAGAAAAGATAAAGAGGCAGAGAGAGAAAGAAGAAAGAAAGAGTGAAAAAAGAGAAAGAGACAAAAACAACATTGAACCATTGTCAGAGAACATGAGAAAAGAAAGAGAGAGAGAGAGAGAGAGAGAGAGAGAAAGGGAGATAAAGACAGCCAATCAAGTAATGAGCCACTTACATGTTTCTTCTTCCTTTCTTCCAAGATTTCTTTCCGAGACATCTCATGTTGAACGATCTCATCCAACACCTCATCATTGGCCTCCAATCCTTGGGCCTCACGTTCCTCCTTCAACTGCTTCTTTCTCTCAAGACGCTGCTTCAACTTCTCTTCCTGCTCCGTCTTGGTTGCCCCTAACAACCGAGCCAGTTCTGAAAAATCAATTCCAAATTATACGTATGATGGGAAGATGTTAACAGGTCTTCAAGTCTAGAAAGAATTCAACACTCTTTGCAAACTTTCTTTGTTATACTAATGAACTTCCTGGGATCATTAACCAGTACATGATAATGTCAATAAATGCGGATGAAGTTAAAGGTGCTGCATAACATTTAGGAATTGAAATGTTTGTCATAATATCTTGGTACACCCTTCCTGAAATGTTATCATTAACATACAGAAAGAGAAGTATAATTGCTACTTTCTGATAGGAATAATAGTTACTTTTCACACCGCAGTATGAATAACCTGAAAATTATAACTTGAGGAGAACGCTAAGTAAAATAACTAAATCCCAATCACCTTTTGGAATAATTTATATGACAAAAAGTTAACAATTGAAATGTAGAACTGCAGTTTAGTGAATGCACAAACACTTGTTTGATTGAGGGATTGAATGATGTTATCATCATCATCATATAAGTATAGCTCCCCTACCTGCTTGATCCTTGATGCCCTGACTGAGTAGGGAGTTGGCCTCATCAAACTTATTCTCCTGTCTCATCTTACGTTCCTGGAGCTTGAGTTTCATGAGACGAGCCTGGCGCTCACGTTCAGTGAGCTTGGCCCACTCTGCTTCGCCTGTCTGCTTGATCAAAGCCTGAAGATTATACAAATGTAACGGAACATTAAAAGATTGTATACAAGATTAATAGAAATAAAAACAATAAACATTGTAAGTATGAAAGTAATCTATTAACAGAAGGCTCTCAGAATCAGTGGGACTGGACAAAGTCACTGCCTGCAAAGAACTAGCAATCACGAGTCTCCAATATGGACTTGAGGTTGCTGTCCACCCCCACCCCCCCCACCCAAAAAACTAAATAAAACAAAAAACATAAACAACTCCCTAGTCCTACCAACAACAGAACTGCAGTGGTCTCACCTCTGCCAGTAGTTTATCTCTCATCACATCATATTTGCTCTCCAAAGCTTTCAAGAGTTGTTCCTCAGTCACCATCTCTGTATCAGACTTTGTCACCAGAACGGTGGCAGCCACGTTGTCATTCCATCCGTTGGCTCGGGCAATGAACTGCACCTGCTTCAACTGCTTTAAGGTCATTGCACTCTGAGGGAAGAGGTCAAGAAAGGTCAGAGGTTAAGAGAATGTTGGAGTAAAACATAAGTTTGTTTTACAGTGACTTTCAAGTGATAAAATGCCAGTGTACATACAACTCATCTTCTTAATCATATGTTCTATGCATCATTAATGGCCGCACATTCAAATACATAACATCACGTTTGCACTTTTTTGTGACATCCTATATCAGTAGATGTATATATCTTCAAAAATATACTGTAAAATCTGGGGTTAAATGAGTAACACCTTAATGTTTGAATGGCACCTTCAGATCCCTCTGTACACTGTATGTAGACACCTCACATTGATCAGGATCAAGGAGTTTACTATAACGATAGAGATGGTTAAATGACAGGTGCAGTATAGGTCCAGGATATTGATATATGTATTCATCGATCTATGCAGCCTCTTCAATTACAAGTTCTGCTAATCCAAGTCTCCCTTTAAATCCTGATTTTGCTAATCTTCTGTGGCTCTTAGGAGGCCATTTCTTACCTTGCTCTCAAGATCATCCATTAGATAGCCGGCCTCTTTGTCCTGTTTCTCCTGAAGGTCAGCGATGAGACTGACCTCTACGTCCCCGTCAGTGGCCTCTCCACCCTGGATAGCTTTCATCCCTACGAGACGACTTTCAAGCAAGACAGCGACTCCTTTCTGCGTGTTAGAATCCAAAATTCAAATAAATTCAAATGTTAGAAATGAAGACCTGGGCCCTGTCTTATGTACAATGGCAATTAATCGCATCTATATACATACAAGATAGGAGATCAATTGCAACTCTTTATAAGATGGGGCCATGGTCTAAGTAATAAAAAAAATAAATAATAAAGAATGAAAGAAGACAAAAAGAAGATGAAAGACACACAAAAAAGAAAGAAAAGGAGTTTGCTCATTAGTGAGTTGAGGTTTCTGGAAATGTATCAATCAGATCTGATTATTTTCCAGGGACTGACCAATAACGTCACTATGTGAAAGACATGAAAAGATTTGAACCTGTTTAATGTATATAGCACAACCAGAGAGATCAATACCTGCTCAACTCACATCTCTATATAACATCTACAGACTTCTGTTTTATAATTGATTTATAATTGTATACTTCCATTACATGGTGTAATACATCAGATTTACCCCTAAAGGATTTCAAAATCATATTTCACTTCTCAAAAACTTGTTATCAGTACCTACCATAATTTACCAAATAATTAATTGGGAGAAAAGAAATGGAACAGAACAGAACAGGAAAAGGAAAGTGAGAGAATAGCGTTATGAGAGAGAGAGAGAGAGAGAGAGAGAGAGCAAGCAGGCATGAGAAAAAAGTCAACTGGGGGAGGAAGAGAAAAAGGAAGGCGAGATAGATACAGAAAGAGATGACTGACCCGGAGAATATCTGTCTGTTCATCCTCAGTCTCCTTGGTGGGTCCACTTTCCCTCCACTGTCGACGCTGCTCCTTCAGCTCACCAAGTTTCTGTTGACGTTTGTCCTCAGACATGAGACCTGCTGTTTTCCTGAGATCTCCCTGGCTCTCATCTTGCACCAGCTGCAAAGGAACATAAGATGAAAGCATGAGAGCTTACATTTTCTCAATCATCAATTTAAAAAAATAAAATAAAATGTAAATCCTATGATTGCTGATTAACATTACAACAAATTTCTAATTCAGATTTAGAGTCCTTGAACTATTGTGCTTCATTACAACTGAATTTCAATTTCCATGGACTAAATGTGATTCATTAGACACCTGCATATGTAGGTCTTTTTGCACATTAATTTTCAAAGAGTTAAATATCTGTTTCCTTTCAACTTAGTTGGATATTTGTTTGTTCTCCTTTTCAGATTCTGGACAAAATCATATCATCATCATAAGCTCACCAACGTCACTGCTCCTATATTTAAAAATCATAGTATATTAACAATTTATGATATACATAAGCATCAGATTGGTATCTTTATGTTTTCTTACTCTAAAAATATACTTCCAAAGTTTTTAGATGACTGTTTTATTTGTAATAGATATGTGACGAATTATGAAACTCGTCAATCAAATCTTTTCCACCTGCCAATGTTTACTTATGATTTCTCAAGAACAACAATTATTTATGCCGGACCAAAATTATGGAACAAGTTACCTCAAGAACTCCAAATTTGCCCAACTGTATCAATTTTTAAAAGAAAACTTAAGAAAAATCTTGTAAATGAATATGCATAATATCTATCATTTTTTACATAAATGCCTTTTCTGTTTCTTGTCTTTTTGTAATGGATTTGTCCGGTTTAGTTTTGTTTATTGATGCTTTGTGTTATTTTTAATCTCTGTACTTTTATCTCTTTTTTAATAAATCTAAGAAACTTTTTATGTAAATTGTATTATCTTTGGGAATAACCCTGATAGGCCATTGGCCTTTGTTTTTCCCACCACATTATGATTTAAATTGAAGATGTTTCATTTTAACGTTTGTTAATGTATATATATGCATATAAATTGTACTTGTGTTTTTTTAAATCAAATGTGGAAATAAAACTTGAACTTGAACTTTATCACCACCACTATATCCATCTAAATCACCACAATAAACATCATTATAAACATCATCAGCACCATCATAATCTTGCTCCTCCTCCTCCTCCTTTTATCATCATCACAAACCAGGATCTTTCATCCTCCTCCTCACCACCAACTCTCACCTGCATGAGGAAATCTCTCTCAGTCGAGTGTTTCATCTTCATTTCCTGGATCACAGCCTCCTGCAAAGCCTGCTTGTCACTAATCATCATCATCATCATCATCATCCTCCTAACCGTTATCACCACCATAATCATCACCATCATCATGATCACCACCACCACCACCACCACAAGGCCACCAATCAAACCCCCATCCCATCTCACCTGCATGAGGAAGTCTCTCTCAGTTGAGTGTTTCATCTCCATCTCTTGGATAACAGCTTCCTGCAAACCCTGCTTGTCATTCTCATTCTCTGGTAGCATCACAGGTGTCACAGTCTCCTTGGTCTCTATGGCAGCTGCCTTCATGCGACGTCTCTGAGCCAGACGCTCCTTGGCCAATTGCTCTTGTCGCTTACGGTCTTTCTCCTTCCTATAATGATCATATGACAAGATTGACTAATTATCATGCTATTGCTATCTTTGCCATCACAAACAATCAAACAGATATGAGCTTGTCTCTTCTATACAGAAAAAAGAGGACATAACTGCAACTTCTGACAAAAAGACCATTCCAAATAGCAGCATTGAAAATATTGAGATTTGTTTGACTCTGACTAAATAGTGCATTTGTAAATAACCAGTACAAAATAATGATGATAAGGTACATAACTGGTGACTTGTCAAACAAAGTTGAAAATGAGGCATATGCCACCATCTTGGGTTGACCGGTAGTTTCATTCCTATGTAACTTACGCATCATCTGCTTTCTGTGCTAGCCCCATGACAAGAGCAGCAGCTTCAAACTTATCCTCCTGCCTTGCTTTTCTCTGTTCTCTTCTCAGCCTGGCTAGCTCTGCTTGTCTCTCCTTCTCACTTTGAAGTCTGTCACCCTGACCTCGCAGTGCGGCCAACAGGGCTGTTTTCTCCTGTAATGCACATTAAAAAAAAGCCCCACTATCATCTATGTCATCCTCACATCCTGCTCCTAATAATCATCATCTTCATCATCATTGAAATCATCATTTTCATCACCATTCTTTTCATAATCAACATCATAATCATCATCACCATGACTGTCAACATTTACATCATCTTCAGTATCTTCCTGCCTGTCAGCCTGTCACCATGTCCTTTTGATACTTTAAAAAAAATAAGGTATACAGCCTTTCTATCAAATTGTCAAAATAATACTGGCATTTAGTCATCTAGTCATCAAAACAAAACTGACACTCCATTTGTTGGTACTTTGTACTTTAAAGGCAGTGGCTTTGAAAGTTGAAAACTAATTTAGGCTTTAAAAATGTCCTTATTAAAGTCAACTTACATCTTCTAGTCTGTTGTCAAGGTCCAGAAGGATATTTCTTCGTTGTTTCTTCAGTTCTTCCTCCTCCTGTTTGATCTCCTCTTCCTCCAGATGATCTATATCTTCCTCACTCATTCCTAAACGATTGAAAACAATCAGTGGTGTGATCAGATCTTAGGTCTAAATTTCATTGTACAACAAGAATTCCATATTGATTGCCGAGAGCCAAAAGAGTGTTAACTCTATGTTGAAGTGTAATTCTGTGGTACATGAAGTTCTATTTCATAATTAAAAATTCCTGTACAAATGTCTCTTGGAAGATTACATAATTTAAAGTATTAACATCATTCTTGGACTCTTCTCATGTAATTAAAATCAGTAACTGTGCTTCTGATTAACATATTTCACACAATCTCTAATTCCCTTTGCGAAACTTAGCCATGACTTCAGCCTTCAGCTTGAAAGCTATCAACAAAAGGCAGCTATTCAACATCCCGGGATTGAGAGGGGCAGTCTCATATAACATCCATGGATTGAGAGGGGCAGTCTCATATAACATGCCATTGTCTTGCAAATTAAGGTTGGATCTAACAACCACCTAACAGTGACGCAAGGGCAGCTTTTTGGCTCAAAGCAAGTTAATGCGATAGTGTCTTTTAGATTGACAAACACCAACTAACACCATATGAATATATGCAATACCTTGAGCGAGTCTCTGCTTGCGTTTCTCAAGCCTCAACCTTAGCTTCTCTTCCTGCGCCTTCTTAGACTCTCCCATGAGAGACTCGAGGGCGTTCTGTGATTTGAGAGCATCTCCCAGGAGGGCAGCAGCTTCATCCATCTTCCCCTCCTGTCTCAGTCGCCGCTCATCTAGCTTGAGCTTCATCAGACGTAGCTGCCGTTCTTTCTCTGATAGACGAGCCCATTCACCTTCACCCATCTTGGTTATAGGAAACAACATTAATGATAGATTAAGAACTTATATATCATCGATCTTCATCCATATATATATCTCTTGATTAATATAATCTGCCTACCAATCTATCCATCTTTCTATCAACCTATCTATCAATTTCTTTCTCTGATAGACGAGCCCATTAACTTTCACCCATCTTGATTATAGGAAACAACATTAATGATAAAGTAAGAATTTATAATCATTGATCTGTCTATCTAGATCTTCATCCATATATCTCTTAATTAATGTAATCTGCCTACCAATCTATCCATCCATCTATCAGCTTGCTATCGATATATCTATCTATCTATCAATAGATTGATCTATCCCTCCAAATTTCGATCTAATTTTGAGTCCATAGCAATAAATCACTCATGAATATTCTGCTGTAATAACTTTACGTGTTTGATATATTACAGTTCGCAACATCACCATATATATTACAATGTTCTGCAAAACAGCTTTGAACTCTTACTAAATATATGTGTTGCTCTTGGTGTGCTAACGACCAATACCCTTTATTAAACATGTATTTAAAGTGACTCAGTAACATTGCCTCAGATTCTGAAACAAAATCCTGGATTTAGCTCATGCTGCAATCATAATAATAAAACTTAGGTCAGTCAGGAATCCCATGACTTTTACAAGCCGATCACCTGTCTGATTATCAAGATTTTATGTTTCGAAATTTCAAAAATTGTGTTCCTAACAGTTTTTATAACACTACAGTCTATTGGAAAATGAGTATGGTAAAACAGGGTCACTCAAAGAATTTTACTTTTTTGATGCACTTCTTGATCATTTGAAGTGCAACTTTTTTAGGGCTTCAATATTACACCATATCACAGACACTGATAACACGTAGGGCCATGCATCTCAGATTTAATATTTTTAAACGATGCCTTTAAGAACAAGAATAACAAAATCTGATAAAAAAAACATTGTAGATGGGGCTATAAATCTCAAACTAAAAAAAAAAAAAAAAATCAGAGAGAGAGAAAAAAACATTTATGTCTGAAAACCTTCCTTATACATCTGGCATTTATTGTTTATCAGTACATCAAATAAACTCAGAGCAACAAAATCATTTCTTGAAAAGCCAGAAATTGAGTAAGGAGATTACATCACCCCACCAATGATAAGTGTCATATGTGTGATGCATACCTGTTTCATGAGTGCTTCAGCAAGTAGCTTATCTTTGAGTGCATCATATTTAGCTTCTAGAGCTTCCACCAGCTGACTTTCATCAGCCTGAGTACCAAGGTCTGTACTGGTGATCACCACGGCAACGTTCTCATGTTTTTCCAGTCTGATGGCCTCCAGGGACTCTTTCTGAAGCTTCTTCAGGGCTCCGAGCTCCTGCAGGAGAAAACAAGAGATCATCAATAAGCAAACTATTATTTCATTTTATTTATTGCTTTTAAGCTAATGAACATGATGAGTAATTACACTGAGTTACACAGTACCACCTGTGCGCTAAGAAACAACTGTATTAAGCGCCCTATAAATGTAATTATTATTAATTATTATTACTAGAGCAGTCAGTGGTTTTCAACTGCCCGAGGGAAAGATATCAATCTGCTTATTGCTTCAATCAATTAATAAATGTCATTTCGTTTATCAATATCTTAAACAATACGCTTGCTTTCCCAGCATCCTAATTAATAAGCACTATTACCACTCATCAGTTTCAATCAGTTTCACTCAGCCAGTGAAACAGAAAAATAAATCCCAATTTGAAATTATAGTTTTCCTTTTACTAAATTTGAGTCATACAGAATCCCTGAGTGATAGACATCAAAAATTCACCTGCTTTTCTTTAGTTGTGTGATATACAATAAGCAAATTATTAATTTGGGAAGAAATAAGAACTAGATGGACCTTCGACCGCGCGCAGTCAAAAATGATGCCTCCGCCATGGAGCAATTTTATAAAACCAAAACAGAAGCGAGCTACTTTTGCATACATAATGAGCCCTGTTACCTTTGACATTTGACCTCGTTACCCCCAAATTTAATCAGTTCATTGGCTCTGCAAGGTACATACATGACCAAAGTTTGGCGGGAATCCATCAATGGGTTCTTGAGATAACGCGATCACAAACTATTTTGGCATACATAATGAGTCCTGTGACCTTTGACCTTGGACCTCGTTACCCCAAAATCTAATCAGTTCATTGGCTCTGCAAGATACATACATGACCCAAGTTTGGCGGGAATCCATCAATGGGTTCTTGAGATAACGCTATCACGAGCTATTTTTACATATATAATGAGTCCTGTGACCTTTGACCTTGGATCTCGAGACCCAAAAATCTAATCAGTTCATTGGCTCTGCAAGATGCATACATGACTCAAGTTTGGCGGGAATCCATCAATGGGTTTTTGAGATAACGCGATCACAAGCTATTTTTGCATACATAATGAGTCCTGTGACCTTTGAACTTGGATCTCGCAACCCCAAAATCTAATTAGTTCATTAGCTCTGCAAGATACATACATGACCCAAGTTTGGCGGGAATCCATCAATGGGTTCTTGAGATAACGCGATCACGAGCTATTTTTGCATACATAACGAGTCCTGTGACCTTTGACCTTGGATCTCGTGACCCCAAAATCTAATCAGTTCATTGGCTCTGCAAGATACATACATGACCCAAGTTTGGCGGGAATCCATCAATGGGTTCTTGTGATAAAACGATCACAAGCTATTTTTACATACATAATGAGTCCTGTGACCTTTGACCTTGGATCTCGCAACCCCAAAATCTAATCAGTTCATTGGCTCTACAAGATAGATACATGACCCAAGTTTGGCGGGAATTCATCAATTGGTTCTTGAGATAACGCGATAACGAGAACGGGACGTACTGACGTACGTACATGTACGTATGTACGGACGGACAACCTGAAAACATAATGCCTCCGGTTACTTTGTAGCGGAGGCATAAACAACTGAAAATGAGTACCCCGGTGAGATTACTGGTAACATGGGATACATTCCACAATACGATTCTATAAAGTAATTTTCTGATATTTTGCTGAAAGTTCTCACCTTATCAGGAAGGGTCTGCATGATTGCTTCACTCTCTCTGTCTTGATGAAGCTGTAGGTCAGCCATAATGGACACAATGACCTCATCTGCGGTGACCTCTGAACTTGTGGACTGTAGCAGCTTACGACGAGACACTAGCTTCAGGATGGCTGCTTCCAAGAGAAGCTTAAAATGCTCCTCTTTGTTATCTAAAAGAAATATTAGAATAAAAGAATAATGAAGGGGAACAAATTCATACGTAAATTATCATATTATTTGTAATTGCATAATATTTGTTAAAATGGTTGTATCCTTCAGATTTGTACTCTCACCTACAATGGATAGAGGTCCAAGGAGAACTTGTATAACTCTGTTTGTGTGATAAATTCAGTATTAAATATCACAAAATGCCCTCTAGACAAAACCCATTCATGCTTAAATGTGTCTCTGTAAAAGCAAGCAGTAACAATACTATGAAATACCCTCCTGACTATTATAAATCATCAATGGTTGTCAATACGTGTATTCTCTGGTATATAGTCTGCAAAAGGTTGCACATGTACTTTTTGGTTCTTCATTAGAAAAGTGGTTCCTCTATTTGGGTCTAAAAATCACCAGTTTGTGGTTTTCAACTTTACTTTGTGTGCAGAACCTGAGATAAATGCCTTTTATCTAAAGTAGACTCTCTCAACATTGGTGTAGAAAATGGATCCTTGGTATGAAGAATCTACTGTGTAAGCTACATGTGTATGATGCAGCTTAGTTTAAGCAAGGATAGGAGTAATACCCAATAGCTTTTTTATCAGCTGAGAAAAGATTTTCTACAAGGGAATACATTCTTACTATCATTATTCTTATTATTTATTCAGAGCACTCACTCAAGTCGAGTTGCTTTCTCTGTTTCCAGATCTCTTGTTGTTTGTCAGCTCTAGACTCATTCATAAGATTCTCTGCAATGAATCTCTCCTCCTCGCTGAACTCATGCTGGACGAGACGAAGCAGAGCTGCTCTCTCTTTCTCATGCTTGATCTCAAACATCTTCAGTACAGCATCCTAATGGCAGAATTAACAGGATGATTGTTTACAGGTAAAATATATTCATGAATAAATGATTAGAAGGATGCAACACATAACTACCAGGGAAAGTATTACAGATAACTTTGATTTTCATCTTCTAGGTCCTACAACACACTTCAGGGAATATTAACATGGAGAACAATTTCCTGTATATACCAAATTCCTAACTTCAACCCTGGACCAGACACTATACCTGAACCCAATCTTAACCCTAAACCTAATCCCAAACCCAATTGTGATCTAAAGCTTAATACTGTATCTTGGGCAAAATAATGACCGGAGAGTAATCGCCGGAGTGAATGTCGGGTGGTTCCCAATCACAAACAAAAATGCTAAATAGATGTTTGATAATCTTCTTGGGCAGTTTTTCCATTCTGTCTCACTACATACTTCTGAAAAACATTTACCCCACATACAAAATAAATTCTCATACATCTTTACTTAATTTGACAGATACAAGAAATGAAAATGGGGGAAGGTAGTCTATGCAACATGTTAAGGCACGTACACTATTTGGATCAGTAATCCCATCAGAATTTATGCTTTATGTAATATTCCTGTTACCCTACTAAGACAGACATAAAACCTACATGAGACTGAAAATGTGTGAAAAAATGAGATAACTCTAAAAGGCCCAAATGTTGTTGGTTAGTTAAGGGTCGGTCTGGTAGTGTGACTAGAGAATTATGAATTAGTTTACTTATCACACAAGATGAACAATAAATTTATACCCATAACTAACCTGCATGGCAGCCTTGTCTCCATTGTCCACCACATCAAGCTCTTCCTCCTCTTCTTCCTGGATGGTTCCAAGTTTCTTCTTCTTCCTCGCGGCTTCCAAACGCTCCTTGGCTAACTGCTCCTGACGTCTACGATCCTGCTTTAGTCTGTACAGAGTTCAGAAAGCATTCATCATTATTCAATCCTACAAATACTTCAAGATATTGATATATCACTGGTTTTATGCATTTGAAAATGGAATTAGCTTTCCCCCTCCCTCTGTTTACCTTTAAACTTTTCTGGGCATCTCCCATCCTGGTTGGTCTAAAAATTTCAGTATTTAAGAATAAAGATATTTCTTTTCAAAAGCTATGTTAAAGTTTTCATGCTTCAGGCTTGAGCATTTTGAACAAAAGTATCAGTGTAACTTTCTTGATCTGTCTCTTATGTCTGTCCTAATTTTGTCTGTTCTTGTTTAGTCTGTCTTATTTGTCAGACTTTTAAATGTTTTTCAGTCTCTACCTGGCCCTCACTATGCTTTTTTTATCTGTATGAATGTCTAGATATTTTTCTTTGGTTATCCTTCTCTACATATCACTAACCTCTCATCAGCCGCAGCTTGATGTCTCTCTGCCAGACCTAGCACCAATGCCGCAGCATGGAACCCATCCTCCATCCTAGCCTTACGCACCTCCCTCTTCAGCCGAGCAAGCTCCGCCTGACGCTCTCGCTCAGTGAGGTACTGGGCATCCACTCCACGGAGTTGAGCAATGAGGGCGTCCCGCTCGGCATCCTGACGCTTCTGAATCTGAGTCAGAATATCAATGTCTCCTTCATCCTCCTCGTCTTCAGAGATGCCTTCATCGTCACCTTCTTGAATGGGGTCTAAACCTGAAGTGAGATGATGAGATGGACAAAAAGAAACATTCTATTTATAGGGGTCTACACATTTCATCACAATTAAAATTAAATTTATACCAGTCTCAGCCTCTTGAATGGTGAACATACTTTGAAACAATATCAATTACAGTTTTTAGAATATAAATGACATATTCTGGGTAGACAAAAAAATACATTTCTTATTAGCTGCACTAATAAACAATTTAATTCAGTCTGTACATTAGGTATTCAAAGCACTTCAAAACAAGAAGTATCAATTTTTTTGTACAGGCAGTTCTGAAATACATGCTTGGCAGTCAATTTCCTAAACTTTAGAACTGAATTCACAACTTCAAACCAGGGCCCAAGGTAATACCTAACCCCAATTTTCAACCCAGTCTCAATCCTTACCTGAACTCTACTCCTAACCCTACATGCATGACAAAATAAAGTCTGGAGTTAATGACCCTGGAATGAATATTGGACAACTATACAGAGATTATGAATGGTGAGAAAAACAAAGAACAAACCTTGTGACAACCTTCTCTTTCTGAGTTCCATCTTGTGCCTTCTCTTCTCTTCATATTGGGTTCTCTCTGTACCCATCAGCTTTTTGATACCTTCTGATGAGACTATGATTCCTAGCTGCTGGGAGATCTCGGATGTCTTCCCTGTTTACAGAAACAAACAAAAAAAGTACCCGTAGAAAATTTGTCTGCATTGAAAGATATACATGTATAGCGTAGGCATGTGTATTAAATGTATGTATTAAATCCACCAGGTGGGTTTATTGCCTTCCCAAACGACAGGAAAGGAAAATAATGTAGACGGCTTGGTTACTTCATGTATCCAACATCTTGAATGTGTTCTTGTAATCATGTGATATCTTTACAAAATGAATGTTAACACCTTGTTAGAAGATTCCATCCCAAATTATTCATGTTTCATGTCCTGATTTCTGTTCATTTACAATCAGGAATTCAGAGAATGCAAGTTCAAAACAGAAGTAGAAAAACTTTACCATCTGCTCTTAGCCTTCGTTCTTGTTGTTTAAGCTCATAGAGCATCTTATGTCTCTCCTCTTCACTCATCTCATCCCATTTCTCTTCTCCAACCTTCTTTATAAGGGCAGCTTTCAGGATCTTTTCTCGCAGGGTGTCATACTTCTTGTCCAAGGCCTACATAAGCGAATAGAAAATTAATGATTCATGATATTGAGTGAATTTTCAAAGGGAGAGGTTATTAGCAGTCTAGGGGACTTTGATTGACTATACATGAATGTTCAGAAAGCAACTACACGAATACACTTGTTTGTATGCAACAAGGGGACCTCCAGCTTTAAGTCAAATTTGAAATGTGTCACCATATTATGTTTCTACTGGTTCTCCTTTAAAATTTAAACATAGCATCATCATCATCCTCAGAAAATTAGAATTCCATTGAGTGAAATGGTAGACAAAGAACTCATCATGTGTTCACACTTTTAAAATATAAAATTCAACGTGACGAGGATCATACCTCTAAAAGGCAGATATCACAATCAGACTCGAAGAGTAGGTCCATTTAAAAGAAAGAAAAACTCAGCTGCAAAATAAAATATGACATAGTTGCAGTGCACTTTATATTCATACATCACCCAGCTAAACAAGTACACTTAGGGGCCTTTGGGGCACTTAGTTACTCCCACTTGCTATTCATATAAAACAGTTTCAGTTTGCCACAGCACTGTTTTTCAAGATTGTGATTCACCGTCTCATGTGTAAACGAGACATCCCCTGGATGCATGAAGCAATCAAAGATGGACTTTACCTTTAAGAGACTGTCTTCATCTCCTACACCTTCATACTGTGTGAGTACAACCAAGGCATTGCTGCCCTGCTCGTTGTGACGTGACCAGATCTGATCCATTCGAAGACGAGAAAGCTGCTCCTCATTCTATGAAAATGAAACCAAATTTCTTTCTTAAGTCATGTGGATATTGAAACAACAAAATCAGTATCAATTGCTAAAACTACGCTAAAGTATTCTTTAACCTCCTCCTTACACTCCTTCAGTAGCGTTGCATTGGGAAAGTAAGAAATGTAGAAACATTTTCCTTTGTTATGAAAGTTTTCATTAGCTGGAATAAATAGCCATGTGATAATGAGATTAAATCTGGGCCTCATGTGTGGGTACAGAAAAAGGAACCAAATACACAACCACATAACAGATTTTGTAATATTAGAACCGATTAATCAGCATTAGTTTATAAGTCAATACCTACTTCTTCTCTAAAATCATCCAATTATATTTGAATAAATTCCAACAGCTGATATATATATTGTACATTACATACAAAACTTACTAGGCAATGTCATATTATATTTTGTATGATTTGTATAAATGTACATTTTCCATCCACTTAAAGAAAGAGCCGTGTTGAAGACTTCAAGTAAACTGTAGTAACAAACTGTAGTAACACTTTAAACTTTTAAAATGTTAATTCCGTTAAAATTTATTTTACATAAATCTTTTTATTGTATTAAACTGAACAGGCTACTCTGAATAAACATGTGAAATGAATAAACCAACAAATGCCAGCTGAAATTTCAAAGTGAATTAGTATACAAATAATACACATCAGTGAGGGCATAATGCTCAAAAATTATGTTTATTATTTGTTTTATAAGACTATGTTTTATTTGTTTTATAAAATTATGTTTTATAACATGATTTTACTAATGACCGGTCATTAGAATTGGATAATGACTGGTCATTATTCAAATTACGCATTAGGCAAAATAAATGCCTGGTCACGTGTACGCTTTCAACCAATCATTTGATTAGGATCCATGTCATCATGTTATAAAATCTATTAGGAGGAAAACTGACCATGGTGAAGATAGTTGCCATGATGACTTCACTCTCCTTCTCTTGCTCCTCCTGGAGATCAGCTAGGAGAGTAGTAGTCACCTCCTCCTGCTCCACCTCCTGGCTCTCATCTTTGAGCTGCTCCTGCAGGGTCCGATGACGCAGGATACTCTTGATGGCTCCAGCCTCCTCCAGGGTGTCACGGTTCTCCTCTCTCTCTTCTGCAAGGCAAAGAAGGAGATCATTACATTACATTATATTTATAGATTGAATTAGATTTTGTTGATGGATGCTCGTGATGGCTCCAGCCTCCTCCAGGATATCACGGTTCTCCTCTCTCTCTTCTGCAAGGCAAAGGACGAGATCATTACATTACATTATATTTATAGATTGTGTTAGATTTTGTTGATGGATGCTTGTGATGGCTCCAAGTGCCTCTATAAAACATATTCCAATCAAACCAGTCAAATCTAAATATCTGTATGAAAGGGCAGTGAAATGCAAAAATAAACAAGTTGAATTCAATCATGGGATCTGCACTATCCCAACCCATAAAGATTTCAAAGTACAAAGAAAACTCCTAATCTTCGTTCCTGCCCTCCCTTGTGAAAAAGAGGCATCCCAATTCAAATTATAGCCCTCTTTACTGCTCAAAGTACATACCTTTCTTCTCCAAGTTTAGACCCTCGGCCTGGGACCGTAGATATAAGAGACGCTTCTGACGGCCCTCTTTGCCCATCTTCCTGGCAGCATCTCGAACATCCTCACTGCCTTCATCCATCACTATGGTAACCAGGAGTTCCTGCTCTGCTCGATGCTTGTGATCCATCTCACGAAGGACAGCATCTCTCCAAGCCTCCACATCACCTGATAAATGATGGCAAGAAAGGGCAAATACATTGACATTATCTTCTTGTAGTAGGATAATACCATTTGTACTGGATTCGATTCACATGTTCAACAGTATGGTAAAACGAGGGCAAGCAATGTAGACATTGTACCCTTTTTATTGCTTTCCTCCATTCCTATGCAAGTAATCAGATTGTATTCTTAGATAAAACACCGTCGATGTTATGTTTTTATTATGTTTTATAATCTGTCTAATTTTGTACATTTCTTTGTAACACACATGTACCAGTGAACAATGAATTTCCATTTGTTATGGACAATAAATCAATTCAATTCAATTCAATATCGTTACTTACTATTTATATCTTCTAAGTATTGGAAATGTCACCAGCCACAGAGTTGCTAAATATGGAAGAGTTTTATATTTTAATCAAACAAAAATTGGCGGTATTGTGAATGAAAAACAAATTAGGAGCAAACCTTTTGGAGGTAAAGTAGGATCATCAAAGTCATCATCCACAACCTGGCCTGATTTCCTCTTCCTTGCTGCAATTCTTTCTCTGGCTAGCTTCAGTTGACGTTCCCGTTCTGCCTTCAGTCTAAAAGATTCAAGTGAAGTAAAAGGATATGTACTTTTAAGAGCTATCTATTTCAAATATGTCAATTCAATAATGTCACATTCGTAAGTACTGTTTTAATCAAGTACTATGCAATACATCAAAAAGAGAATAATTTTGGCTGAAAAAATCAATTCCATTTTGAGGAGATGTGATGTATCATATGAAACCTTCCCCTTAAAAAATGAATGAATTATACATCTTCTTCCAAGAAAAGTGCTGCTTCAAGGCCTTGAAGATTGCGCACTGTGTGTGCCTGTGAGGAGCCTGTGTGAGCCTGCTGGCCAGGATCCTTGAGCATATATGTACATGTTAGTAAATAGAAGCTTTAATACAATTATTAACAACACATCCAATGATTGTGTAATCTGTACCATACACATATTCAAGTAAAAAGGTTGTATGGCTTGAAATTTGTTGACTAAAAAATTAATGGATCTCACTTTTCCTCCATGTTGGCTTTGTTCCGTTCGGCCAGCCCAAGCAAGATGGCTGCCTCATCAAAGTTGGATTCCTTGGCTGCTCTTCGTTTCTCTCTCCTTAGTCTCAGCAGCAGCTCCTGACGTTCCCTCTCACTCAGGTACTGGTTCTGCTGTTGTCGTAGCAACATCATGATGGCATTCAGCTCCTCATCATGTCTCTGCTGTAGGTCCTTGAGGATGTTGCCTCGCTTTGCTTTTTCCTCTTCCACTTCTGTTAGGAAATATGAACATTTGCATCTATTATGCACAGAAGTCATCACTTGCATATCAGATGCAATAAAACCTCTGCACCTTACTGCTCACCAATCTATGTACAGTATGATGGTTTCAATTATATGAATAAAGAGCACAACATAATCAATGCAGTTAATCATACAGCTTTCACCTCAGAGCAAATCCAGAGGGTGGGGGAGGAGGGTGGGGGGGGGGGGGGGGTTACATAATGATCTCTAAACCCTTGCAACAACAAGTTCAAGTTCACTTTATGCAATATTTTCATTAAAAATATACAAAGGTAAATATAGTCAAGTTAAAAAATAATATCAATTTATAACATGAGAATAACACAAGCAGAGAAGACAAAAGAACAAGGGGAACAAATCTAAACATTTTCATTAATGAAAGTATTAGGAGACAAGACAGGAAGGCTGGGTCTTATGTAATAGCCTCCCAGCCATGAAATGCCAGGCAAAACCACCACTGTCACTTTTCAATAACTTCAAGGGGTATTTGAAGCAATAACAATGGCTGTACCTGTATCACTCTCTGTATCAGAGTCTAGTCCCATGGCTTTACGCTTCTCTCTCTCCATCAACCGCTGCTGGAGTTTCTTCTGGAATTCCTCACGATTCTTTCCCATCAACTGCTGAAGCGCTTCCTTGTCCTACAAAACATGATTTTAATTATTATTTGATGAATTTTGTGGGGAGCATGTTTACATTAAAATTTCAACAATATAGTGAAGGTTACCCCCGTGGGAATGGGAAGGGAATTATATAGCATCTTTTGGTTGCTGGTCTAATTTGGAATATAATTTTTTTCATTTTATATGGATTTTCAGCAATGAAAGCAGTTAGCATTCAATATCTTCATTTGAATGACTGTGACAATTCATCCATGAGTTTATGACTCTACTTCATGAAAGTACAGAAGAGTAACTCTTTGTCTTTGCTTAAAATAGGTTGTGTGAAAAATAAACTTAATATAATGGATTGAACCATTTCATCTCTACAAACATGAAAATATCTCTTATGATGACTGTGAGAATTCATTCATGAGTTTACTTAAACAAGAAAGGTGTAGAATGGTTTGAAGTTCTGACTTGTTAAATCATAAACCCAATAGCTTGTCAGCAAATCAGTAAATGGCATGACTATCTACCCACCAAATATTCCATTCCCCTATGCACAAAGGCCAAAAAGATTGTTTTATTTTTGTCCAAGACAACTTACCTTAATGCTATCTCCAAGAAGCTTGGCTGCCTGATCAAACTTGCCCTCCTGCCTGAGACGTCTCTCCTCAAGCCTGAGCTTGATCAGAAGGCGCTGTCTCTCCCCTTCAGACATCTTCTTCCATTCCGCCTCTCCGTACTGCTTCATTAGCGCATCCATCAACAACTTGTCCCTGTTGAACAATGGTAGATGGAGATGATGGTGATGAAAAGAGTCAATTCACAGCTTAAAATTATGTTTGTAAGCGGCACCGTAATGGTAAAAGTGAAGAGAAAAAAGAATGAATTTGCTATATAATAAATTAGAATCCCTGTCAACGTAGCTATTTTAGAGCTTTTCAGAGCGATATTGCTCACTGCTCCTGTGCATCTCGATCTTTCGCTGGTTGAGACAAGAGCATCAGAGGTTTTCAATTAACACCACCAAAATCCTTCCTTTCTAGGCAATGCTGGTAAAGATTTTTCTGTGTCCTTTCTTCAGGCATGTATTTACAACTCTGCAACAAAACAAATCGAAATGGACCAACAAAATTGAAAGAATGTTTGGTGAATTACCTGAGGACATCATATTTTGCTTCCAGAGCTGCTACAATCTCCAGCTCTTCAAATGAGAGCTCAAAGGTGCCAAGGATGACAGCTGAGATGCCATCCAGATACTCTTCATTCAACGCACTGTACTCACGACGCCAGATAGCTAGCAGATCCTTGCAGTTCTTTAAATCATCAAAGGGAAATGTCAATGGGTCATGTAGATTTCAGTGTAAAATAAACATCTTTAAAGATTTGAAAGAGCCACGTCTTTCGGATGGTGATGTTAAAGGTATAGGTCTCCATATAATCTTATTTGATTGATACATGTGTACAAACTAAATTACACACATACACACACTCTTAGTGGGGAGTATACTAGTTGAAAGTAGGGGTGTCACTAAAGTTTGATATAATAATAATGATAGTAAACATCTATAATGCGCCATGTCTGTCAAAAAGGACACTCCTGGCGCAGTTGTGTGGAAATTGTATAATTGAGGCATTAACACTTCCAAATAACCTCCAATTATAAATCACAGCTGACAAATTTGGAATTGTTCAAGCCTTGTCTGCAAATTGCATAACTATAGGTCTTTCCTTTTTGTATCAGGGGTGAGAGTGAGCACTAAAAAAAAAAAATTTTTTTTTTGTTTTCCCCTCAACCACGCCCCCCTTGAGTAAAAATAAAAGCAGAGGATTCGCTGGGAAAAAATGGCATCCAACAATATTCCCCCCTTTCGGTAAGAAAATTAGGACAAAATTGGGAAAAAAATAGGGCATAACATGGAAGAATAGAGAAAATAAAAGGGAAATCTGGACAATCAGGATAACATTGGAAAAAAAAAAAAAAAAAAAAATATATGATTTTTTTTTTTTTTTTTAATCGAGAAGAAAGAAAAAATTGGGAAAAAATTGGGAAAAAAAATAAATAAAAAATCAGGTTTGAATCAGGCCTGAATTACATGACAACCTCCCCCTGCCTCCCCCCCCCTACACACAGATGCAATCATATTTCAGCTGGTGGTTAAAGGGTGTTGTGAACCCACATCACACAGCTCTCTGCACTCTTCTCAAACATGACAACCTCCCCCTGCCTCCCCCTCCCCCCCCCCTACACACAGGTGTAATCATATATCAGCTGGTGGTAAAAGGGTGTTGTGAACCCACATCACACAGCTCTCTCCACTCTTCTCAAACATGACAACCGTCCCCTTGCCTCCCCCCCCCCTACATACAGATGTAATCATATTTCAGCTGGTGGTAAAAGGGTGTTGTGAACCCACATCACACAGCTCTCTCCACTCTTCTCAAACATGACAACCTCCCCCTGCCTCCCCCCCCCCACTACACACAGGTGTAATCATATATCAGCTGGTGGTTAAAGGTTGTTGTGAACACACATCGCACAGCTCTCTCCACTCTTCTCAAACATGACAACCTCCCCTTGCCTCCCCCTCCCCCCCCCCCTACACACAGGTGTAATCATATATCAGCTGGTGGTAATAGGGTGTTGTGAACCCACACCACACAGCTCTCTGCACTCTTCTCAAACATGACAACCTCCCCCTTGCCTCCCCCCCCCACTACACACAGATGTAATCATATATCAGCTGGTGGTTAAAGGGTGTTGTGAACCCACATCACACAGCTCTCTGCACTCTTCTCAAACATGACAACCTCCCCCTTGCCTCCCCCCCCCCCCACTACACGCAGATGTAATCATATATCAGCTGGTGGTTAAAGGGTGTTGTGA